>BMAV01000797.1:284733-303905 GCA_019973955.1 Trichonephila inaurata madagascariensis
AGGAGGGAGAACTGATTCTGAGCGTACAATGATTTATTGGACGAGACTCATTTTTTGTGTGTCATTCTTCGTAGTTAGCAATAATGTATGAATCCCTTACCATTAATTTTTATATAAAGATTATATAACAAGTATAATGATTTACATTACTGATGTATTGAATGGCAAAATATTTTTTAAAAAAAATTCTTAAAAAATTTTGTTTTTTGAAATGAGAACTGATTTAAAATTCATTTTGTACATTTTAGAGCTATTAAAGAATTCAAAGAATGAATATACAGTATTAATGTGTACAAGCTCATGATATTAAAGAAAAGAAAAAAAAATGATGATCATTATTGCTGTTATAAACAAAAACAGAAATCTATTTTGTTTTTGCAGAAATGTTAGTTTCATTAAAACATGTTTGGAAGAAGAAAAAAAAAGATTAAAATAGTGTTCTAAAATAAAATTAAAAAAAAATATTGAAAAATAATGAGAGCTTTCCACTGAAAGCAAAAACATGTTTTGAAGCATGAAAAAATTGCTAACTTTGCTGAATAAAAATTGAAATGGATAAGAGTGATTTCCTATTTATTTGATCAAAAGCATCTAATAATTAAAGTTTCTTTCAGACTGGAAAATTTGATTTTCTTTTATTGTCTGCATAGAGCTCTTTCTAAGAGGAAAAGTTTTTAAAAATACCGAAAAACAGTTGGACGCAAAAATAGTTCAATTTTTATTTACGTTAATGATGATAAATGAAGAAGTGTGCACGAGAAAAGAAAATAATAATATTGTTCAATCTTCGAAATTATCTCAATTTTTTTTTCTTCTAAAAAGGGATTAAAGTTGAAAGAGAAAACTGCGAATGATAAGTCTTTTAATAAATAATTACTTTAAATACTTATTTAAGTTAGAAATCAGGGTCTTAAAGTTTAAAAAATATGATTTTTTTTTTACTTATTTCCTAAAAATTTCATTTAACTAAAATAATCTAAGAACGACTCATCAATTCGATCAAAAAATAAAACTACAGAATATCCATTAATTAATGAGCGTTGAAAAAAATGAACTGAAAAAGAAGTTTTAGTGATAGAATTGAAAAACTTTGAACTCTGAGAAATTAAAATGCGTTTTCCATATTTTTAACCTTAATATGCTTTTAAAAGAATATTATATTTTGCTAGTGATCCATTTAATAAAAAATGTATTTTTTTTTATTCAGATGACATAAATAGTTATGATCATGTAATTAAAAAATAATTGAAAAAGCAAATGATTTTAATCTTAATCAGCACAAACGATGAAGTTTTCTGAATTTCCATATCATTTAAAAAACGTTTTCTATATTTATATAAAATCTATATTGCATTACTAACAGAAAATTATCGTTTACTTTTATAATGCTATAGATATATAAACTATTAAAATAATTTATTGCTTTTCATGATCAACACAAAGGTCGAAATATTACTAAGCATTGTATACGTTTAAATACATTAAGATATTTAATGAATAAAAATTTAATTTGAATTGACTGTTTAAATGTGCATTTAAATCTTTTTTTTTTTCACTTTTAATAAGGAGTTATGTATTTTTAATTCATATTCCGCAGTAATAATTATATTACCGTGTATTAAAATAATTGATCAAACTGAGTGATATTGACTAAGATTTTTCTACCATACCAATTTCAATTACTTTATCTAATCAGATAAGTCGGTAGCATTTTTTAAAAATAATTCATCAAAAATCTAAAATAAATGAATAAAAATAAATTAAAATAATTTGCTTCTTGATTTCACACTGCTAGTTTAAAACTAATAGTATGCTACATTTTTCAAATAATGTTGACTGGTCGCGGTAGCTCAGTTTTCAGGTAACTAAGTTCTTTTCTTTTTAAATGGGCTGCATTTTGGTACACAAGCACATGTAGGCATCGCAAATCCTCCGAGTGTGAGAGGCTGTAGTGGTGGCTTTCACCAACAAATTTTGACGCTTGAATTAATTCAATTCAAGCTCTCGTCTGATGCTAAATATTAAGGTGATTTAATTTTGACGAGAATACCAGAGCCTAATTGGTACTCAAGAAATGTTTTACATGTCGCATAATCATATGACCTGCAAGCCTACCATTTTCTCATCCAGAAAATCTATTGACTTCAGTCGGGATCGAACCTGATACCTTATTATTGAGAGGCAGAACCATGGTCACGAAGTAGTGACTCACGTTTTGAAGTAACTGTTTCAAGACCTATAGCCACTGAAGAACGTCGTGCAGAGGGGTTGTGACTGTTAAACCTGTCGATATTCGAAATACACCCATTTAATTGTCGTGAAGATTTAGAGAAGGGGTAATATAATTCAAGAGAGTCGTCTTTTTCATTTAACCCGGCACTTCACTCAAAGGGTATGACATACCCATCGCCTTACTTTTTTCAAGACACCATCTAAACCTTTTTCGGAAATCCATAATTTCTAAATGTATATTTTTCGATACCACCTCTTCGGGTATGTCATACCCTGCGCATAAATCACCGTTACAGTTCTAAATGCATGATCACGCTTTAAAATCTTTCTTATGCCATGGCGCATTATTGTTCTTATGATGAAGAAATGTGATATTTAGGTAATTTATTAGATACAGCATTTAATAGATATAGTATAACAGCATTTTCGGATGAAAAAAGTCATTTTGCGGGGATGACGAAGAAGAATCGAATGATGAAGAGTATAATAGCACACACAAGTATATATATATATATATATATATGATTCCTCTTCTGAAATCTAAACAGATAATCAAGCTGAAATAACAATTATCTCTCTCTCTCTCTCTCTCATCCTCGATAAAATGTCCACATCATATTCAATGACTAGAAAATGTAATCATCAGCCTATGACAATATTTTTGAATCGTTGAACGTTGCGACAATAAATTCGTAAATTATTTTGTTAGTCAGAAACCACCGACTAAACATCGAACCAGAGGCTGATTTCTGAAGTGTTTTGGATTTCGATTAACAGAAGAATGAAAAAACCACCAAGCAATGCTTCTACAAAATATTTTTTTTTTTAAAAAAATTAAGATTCAATAGAAGCATTGCGCTCAATCAAGACGAAGACTAAATGTGTGTATAAACAATGTACTGAAGGCCCTAATAAAAAGAACAGAACAGTAAATTTACGTGTGGAAAGTGTAATAAACATTGCTTTCCAACTTTTCTTCCTTTTTCACCTTTGTATTCAAATTTTACGGTAGAAACAGAATGTAAACACCCTTGGGTAGGAGATACCTTGCGCGTGAAGTTAAAATTGTTTTTGTTTTTTTCGCGCGTGAAGTGCCGGATTAAACATGATACAAAATTTAAAGATCTGTCACTAATAGACTTGATGTTGCCTAACAGGATGACGTAAGTAAAAATTGTATCAAATCCATATTGTTGGCATAACATTATTATTGAAATAATACAAAACAACAGAGTAATGAAACTAAATAGCTTAAAAGTAAATGGATTACATCTGGTATTGAAAACTGCTTTTAGTGGACATGGCTAAGACCTCATAGACATCAATAATTTTACGGAGTCTTGAAGTTACCTGAAAATCCACCGAGTGAAAAGCCTGAATCCCGTTAATCTTGTTTAATATCAAGGTCTGCACGTTTACTTGAAGTGCAGACATCGAGGTATGTGCTCGTGGCTTGCCCTCGTTTCTTGACCATTGCTCAAAATTACGAAGTATCCCCCAATTATCCCTCGTGTTGTTTAAAGTGCACTGTTAAGAAACAACCAATTGTGAAGATATATAATTAGTTAAGTTAGTGCTTCTCAAACTTTCTATATTTGCAACACAATTTTCAGTCCTAATTTTCATCACGCCCCCATACAATATCAATGTTTTGAGTTCAATAATACTATACTTTGACACTAAACCTACAATATGCGACTTTAACCTCTTAAGTGCCTGGGAAATATATATACATCTTTCCGAAGTACGATCATTTCTGTGCACTGCTATTCATAAAATTATTCCGCAGGCTTTGGAATGCAATAAAAAGCATTTGACACTATTTGTGAAGGATTTACTTATTTCAGAGAGAATGCGTGGTTATTCCTTTTCTCCCCCAATACATCATAAACCCACGATTACGTCGAAAATGGTGGCACGGAGGAGCAATTTGCGTAACTTTTAATCAGCATTTGAGGGATTAATAATAAACAGTACAAAATATTCAAATAGTTTTTTGTGTATAATTTTATATATGACAAACCCATGGGATCACTTATAATTATTAAAATTGTCCTTAACTTAGTTTTGTAAATTATTTATAAAATACATTATACATTTATAAGTATAATCTGATACATTTATAAGTGTAGTACATGATTGTAAATGTGTATTTTATTTTTATTAATCCAGAAAGTTTTAGTTTGTTTAATTTCAGTAAGTTGATAATTTGTTAAAAAATTTTTTTGTTTTCGAATTTTTTATCTACTTTCTCCCCTCTCGTAGAGTTATGACGTCCCCCTAGGAGGTGCGCCCAAAAGTTTGCGAAACGTTGGGTTAACTCAGTGGTCGGCAAATTTCGGCTCCAGAGTCGCATGTGGCTCTTTGGCTCCTTAAGTGCGGCTCTGGCACAAATATCCACGGAAGGTGCAATAATATTTTCATTTTTAAAAAAAATTGGTAAAAAAAAACATTGCATCTTATTTTGATAAATTAAAATTCTTTTATAAATCGAGAACATGTATAACTTTTTGTTTAAGTTTAACGATAGATAGGTAATTAAAATTTTATATTGTTGTAAAAATACGTAACGAGCATCGAGCTTAATTTTATGGGTTTTCGTAAAAGTAAACACAAACCCTGTATAAGCTACCGGCTGCAATTGTTCGTATGTTTTCAGCGTACTCCGGTGTGATACAAAGGTACCCCAAGCATGCGCGCGCATACATTTTCTTAAGTAGTGGGGGTACAAATTGACATTACAGACCAGCAGTTGCAGTGCGAACAGTTTTGTCTTATCTACCGTGTCTGCCGTTGCCCTGTCTTATTAAAAAGTTGTATTTTTCAATCTAGCTGCACATCTTACAGGTATTTTTATACGATTTTATTACACTTGCTGTATATGTTTGTGGCTCCGGGGCAAAATTTGTAATCGATTTTTCAATAACTTCTATTTGTCCAAATGTTGGAAGTGTTCTTCCATTTTTAGTCATATTGAAAAGTTTTGTTATTCTGACGATGGAAAAAATTATTTTTTTCTTTTTAGTGCAGTTACATATACCAATAAAATTGTATTTTTTATAAAGATTTTTTTTTAAATTTTTATTTTCATCAATTGGTGGCTTTAGAAAAAAGTATATTTGCAATATTTTTATAGGCACCCCAATTAACATGGATACCAAAAAAAGCAAAGAAAAAAGGAAGATGAAAACCGCGAATTTAAAGTTGAGGGGACCGAGAATTTTGCGTTTATTTAAAAGTTGAATGGACTTCTAACATGTTTTATTTGTAAGGAGAAATTCGCGCATACCAAGGAGTCAAATTTAGAGAGACACTTTACAAGAAAGCACGCGTCTAAATATCCTACCGGTGATGCAATGAAGAAAGCAATTGATGAACTTCAGAAGAGTCTAGAGTCATCAACTTATGTGTTTAATAACTGGATGCAATCTTCCAGAAATATTAATATGGCAAGTTTTGTTTTTAGCCAAGAGATTGCTAAGAGAGGGAAACCGTACACAGACGGCAAATACATAAAAAAATGTTTTATAAATGCATCTGAAAAAATATTTCGGGATTTTAAGGATAAAGCAGATATTCTGAAAAGAATTAAAGAGTCACCATTGTCTGCCGAAACCATTAAAGAAAGAACAATTAAAATGTGTTCGAATATAACCACCCAGCATATCGAAGATCTGAAATTGGTTTCGGCTTTGTCAATAGCAGTTGACGAGTCTTGTGACATAAATGATACAGCGCAAGTTTCACTTTTTGTAAGATTTATGTCTCATTCAGACCCTAAAGAAGAACTTTTAGGATTATTGCCACTCAAAGGTCAGAGGCGTGGAGAAGATATCGCAATTGTTGTAATGGAGTGTATGGATAAACATCATATTCCCCTCGATAAAATTGTGTCGATTTCAACAGATGGAGCCAAAAGTATGACCGACGTAAGAAAAGGGTTTGTTACTATTTTGAAAGAAAAAATAAATCACGAGATACTTGTTTACCATTGTATCACTCACCAAGAAGCACTTTGTGCACAAACATTTCCGGATGACAATTTGCAAAGTTATGGAATTATTGATTACCATTATGAACTCCATTTTAGCCAAAGCTCTTAGTCATTGCCAATTCAAAGAATTTTTATTTGAAATGGAGAGTTAGTAAGCTGATCTTCTGCTTCATAATAAGGTACGTTGATTATTAAGAGGGGACGTTTTAAAACGTTTCGCGTCCCTTTTTCTGGAAATTGAAGCATTTCTTCTTGAGAAAGGCACTCACTATACAGAACTAACAGACGATCAGTGGATCCAAAACTTTTATTTCATTGAAGACGTTACATCTCATCTAAATCAGCTTAATCATAAACTACAAGAAAAAGTAAACTTAATTTTTTCGATATTAGAGGAAGTAATAACATTCGAAAACAAATTATCCATTTTTGCTCAGTATTTTGAAAGGGAAACATTGTTTCACTTTCCGAGCCTGCTGAAACATCGCCAGGAAAATATAATTCCTCTATTAATAAACACCATTTTAAAACAATAATTTTAAATATGAGGGAAGCATTTCTCAGCAGGTTTCAGGAATTTAAAAACAGCAGAGCAACTTTAGTATTTGTCAAATCCTCTTAATGCTACGTTAACCGAGTTGCAATTTTCTCCTTTTAAAATTGACATTGGTAGCTTTGAAATACAATTGCTGGATTTAAAAAACTAGGGTATATAGCGCTCTAAATTCGAACATCTTTGTGTTGAACTGGAAATATTGGAGAAGAAAAGATGTGATCTTATAGCTCACAACACAAGTGGTCTGCTTTGAATAACCTAGAGAAGGAAGACATAATCATTTTCAACGCATGGAATAGTATTCCTGAATCTTACGATCAGCTGATAAAGCTCGCGTTTGCTGTTCTTTCTCTTTTCGGTTCTACATAAATATGCGAACAATCTTTTTCAAGCATGAACATTATCAAGAGTAAACTGAGAAGTCGTCTTAGTGATGAGAACTTGGAATCATGCCTAAAATTAAAAACATACAAACCTGACTAACTCAAACTTTCCAAGGAGATGCAAGCAGCACATTGTTCGCATTAATAAATATTTATTAAATATGAAATTTAGTTTTTTTTAGTGTACTACATTTTTAGTGTAATAAAAGTTTACTAAACAAGCAGATTTGGCTCCCAATTTTTTAAAAATTGTTGTAATGTTCATATTTGGCTCTTTGGCTAAAAAGTTTGCCGACCACTTGGTTAACTGAAGTAGAAAGCTTTCGAAAAGTGTATCTATATGCTCTAAATATACAGTACACTTAATAAGAAAATCTTTATGGTCTGTACTTGGTGAACAATGCATTAGAATTAAACTTTTGTTTCGTATTATCATTGATAGCTTAAATAATTTCAAAATAAGTAAAAACAAAAATAATATATAGCCGAAACACAAACTCTGCCTTTTTTGCATTTATCTGAATAATTTTACCCGATTGCTGAACGCTTTCCTTAACAACTCTTTCATTAAAAAGGCCAATTTAACTGTTGTTTCTACAACTAGTTTTCTCTAATTTAAGTTTAGTACTTTGTGTGCGTAAATGTAAAATAAAAAAAGCAAATACGTATACTCAGAAGTTCAAGCTGTAAAACATGGTAGTAATTACCAAAAAGGAGTACTAATTACCGCAACCAAAATAAAAACTTCGTATAAACTGTAGTTCAGATAAATATATGTTACCTACGGATAATAAATTTAAACACAATCACAGTGAAGAAGCGTCTCACTCTCCGCCATTTCTTGCAAAGCTGATCGAAGTGGTTATAAAAGAAGCCAGGTTTAACCATCAATTCTTTAAACGACTTCCACTGACCTTCCATGTTCCTTTAGTATCTTTTCCCGCTATATATAACAACAGATTACGTGTCTAAGCAGCTTTAAAGATTCTATTACTTGGTTTACGCGAAGGTAGACGTCGCGAAAGCAGTGCTAAAGGCATTAGCGAGGCAATTTCGAGTTCACAAGATTATCTGGAATCGATCACGGAGCAATAAAAGTTTGCAGGAAGAGGTATATTTTATACTTAGTTTCCGCCTTTCCCCTGAATTGTGAAAATTTTCAAAAAACTACTTCTTTTGGATCCGTCTCGAAGTATAAATCTTATTTTAAAATCTGTAGTATGTTGCTGAAACGTGATTGTGGTAGATATGGTGTATAATAAAACAAGAAACTTTTCATCTAGATATTTTCTGAAATTTAGAGTGTAACTTTGTGTTAATCGACATGTTCTTAATTTTTTATATGTTTTATCTTACTTCAGATTCATTGTGAAATCATTTTAAAATATAAGATTTCGTTAAAATAAGACACTGGTCAAAAACAAGAGATTATTGAAAACAAGGTATAAGAGTTATAGCAGTGGTCTTAAAATTGTGCTCCGTGGAATTTTGGAATTCAACAAATCAAACCTATGGGTTCCACTAGTTAAGAAAATGGAAAAGAAAATTATAAGTTGTGCACACACAAAACAGATTTATGTTCGCTATTAATCCGAGAGCAGGCGCGCACTCGATGCTAACGTTAATTGTCGCGAAGAGTGACTCGGTCACACAAATCCTTTTTTTTTATAATTATTTTTATTGCATACGATAAAAATCGCAATTCCACTTAACAGCCTAATTAAGAGAAAGTATACTTACCTACTTTTTAGGACTTTTCAATTTTTAACACGCTGTTATAAGTTTCCCACGTATGTAATTGAATCCTTGAACTCGATTTTTACTCACTTTAAAAGGTCTGACAGATTAATTCGAAATATTGCACACTTGTCAAGGACCGATGGCAATATAATAATTTTATAATTTTGTCTCATTGTCCTGATCAAGATATTTCAAAAATAAGGATTTTAAGGATTTCGAGATTTGTCGACTAATTCCTTATATTGTTTCCAGATTTGGGGACTAATTCCAAATTTATCGACTAAAAGATTAAGGTGCAACCCTAAGACCACAAATAGGCTTATGGTTAATACAAATAAAACCAAAAAAGTGTTCTTTATGTGAAAAAGTGCAGGGTGTGTGCGTAGTTTTTCTGAAATGAAAATAAAAAAAAGACTCGTGCATGTGAAGAATAATAATTTATGTTCTAAGAGCTAAATATATATTTTTATTTTTATAAAGCAATGCGTTTAGAAATGATGCTATGAATTAACATAAGAGCAATGCGTTTAAAAGATGATAAACTGATGTTCTAAATGCTAAATATATACACAGTGTGGCAAATAATTTTTAAGATCCCAGAGCTCAGTCTGTATTGGTGCCATGATTGCAAATGGTCATGCGTCATAATGTCCATGGTATGCTGACACACTGTGAACAAGTTGATGGCATTTGGTTATGTAGTTTAGAGATGACGAGCGTTCTTTGCAGAAGTGAATTTTTTTCATTTGGAATTTTTAAGGTGGATAAGAGAGTTGTAATCAAATTTTATGCAAAACTTGGTAAAAGTGCTTCAGAAACATACCAACTCATGAAACAAGTTTACAGTGACTATTGTGTATGTAGATCAAATGTTTTTGTGTGACTCAAACACTTTTTGGATGGAAATGATGCGGTAGAAGATGACCAGTGTAGTGGAAGACCAATTTCATCTAGAACCTTCGAAATTATTGAGAAAGTACAAAATTTTGTAGCAAACGATCACTGTGCGTCATTAAGAATGATGGTAGACTCTTTAAACATCAACAAAGAAACAATTCGAACCATCCTGCATGAAAATTTGGTCCGAACAAAAGTGTGTGCTAAATTTGTCCCACACACTTTATCTCCTGAACAAAAAGCAACGATAATTGCACATACAAAACCATTATTTCAGCCACAAAAAACGATCCAAACTTCATGAAGTCCATTGTTAGTGGTGTGGAAACCTGGTGTTTTCAATAAGACCCTGAAACAAAGTGAAAAAGTGCGGAATGGAAGTCAGAAAATTCACCGTAAGCCAAAAAACAAGGAAAATTCCACCAAAAACAGAAACAATGCTTATTCCATTCTTCGATGCTAGGGGTATTATCCACAAAGAATTTGTTCAAACTGGATAAACAAGTACAGGTCACTACTATATGGCTGTTTTAAAGTGTTTGATGGCCAGAATTCGTCGCATTCGTCCAGAATATTGGACTGAAAACAATTGGTGTTTGCTGGACGGAAATGCACACAACCGCAACTCCCTTGTTGTTCGTTGATTTTTGGCAAAAAATAATGTCTGTGTATTGAACCATCCACCATATTCACCTAATTTTCACCTGTGACTACTCCTTGTTCTCCAAACTTAAAATGAAATTGAAAAGGTGTTATTTTGAGAATATTTCGACCTTACAAATAGCTTTTGCCGTCCATTCCCCAAAGTGACTGACTTACAACAGGCGTTTGATTCCTGCGTTGTAGCCCGAGGGTCATATTTTGAATAAAAAACCAAAACCGGATTTAATTTCTTGTTTATATATTGTTTTGTGGACACAGTCTTAAAACTTAGTTGCCGCAGTGTGTATTTTTTTATTTTGATAAAGCAATATGTTTAGAAGTGATGATACGAATTAAAATTATAGCAATACGTTTAAAAGGTGAAAAAATGATTAACATTTAATATTTATTCTTAAAACAGTTTTATTAAATACACTTGTATCTATAGAGAGGGAATCTTTGAAATATAACGTTACGGGGGTCTCATCCGAGGCCCCGTAAACGGAGATAATAAATAGCCTTCAGACCCATTAATTAATGTCCATTGAAGAGTAAGATGAATTCCTGCAGCCATATATAATTCCGGCTCCAAATATCAAACTCAAGGATGAATTTAACAAAGAACAATAGTTTTAAAAACTAAAAAACAGGCTTTTATTGTAGACCGAACTAAAAAATGAAAAATAAATTATATTAAAAAAAAAACACGTTTTTATAGTGAATCGAGCTAAAAAGTAAAAAAAAAAAAAAATGGTAATAATAATTCTTAATATAAGAATAAAATTATTCATGAGAAAATTAATGTCATTGGGGTAAAAGCGTGGGGTGTGCTTTGTACTACATTTTTACACTAACTCAGCATTTCGGAATAGAACTAGTAAGAAATTATAACAATTAATATAGAGCACCCCACGCTTTTATCCCAAAGACATTAATTTTCTCATTAATCATTTTATCTTATATTAAGAATTTTTTTTTTTTTACTTTTTAGCTCGATTCACTATAAAAGCGTGTTTTCCAGTTTGTTTTCAACTATAATTTATTCAGTGATCATTTTAAGCAAAATATCCATTAAACTGAACCAAGAAGTTGCAATTGGGCGTGACTTTAATAAAAGACACAAATCACAAATACTTTTCTCATGCATTACAGGAAAGTTATTTTCAGGCAAAACTGTCATATTTTGTTCAAGTTATTGTAGTTTTGTTGTTCTTTGATGATTGGAAAATATAATGTTGAACTTCTTCTCTCGCCTGTGTCTTTTTGATCGGGTAAAGTGTGTCTTGTGGTACACTTATGGCTTCACCTTTTTCTTGAGAGTTCTTTAAGTACCATTTAAAAAGTTTCCTTTCACTTCAAACGTTCCATGTTCATCGCTTTTCTCAAATTTATTTCTCTATTGTGATTAATATTCATTTTTTCAGCAGGTTTATCCCTTGCTTGATCAGTTTCAACTTCCTTCAATAGATATCACAGATTTCCATTTCTTTTATTTTTGCATATATTCTGTTCATTTCCATTAACAAACCATTATTAGTCGTACAGCACAGCAGTCAAAACCACTAAGTTGATCACAGGGAAATAAGTAACACGTTCATAGAAAATATTTTCGAACAAATGTGGTCGCTCGGGAACTCAGTCAAACCAAGTACCTTAAGATGGTACAAAAAAGCTTTTTCTACTCCCAAAAAAGAGTGAGATGTGTGACAAATACATCTTGGCTCCCATGAGCACTGTCATATACGATGATAGCGTCAAGGTCACGCTTTCTTGGCAGAAAAGTGATTAAACGCATAAATGGAAAATGTTCAGATTTAGTGTCACTTAGATTAGAATACATGTATAAATTTGTTTTAAGGAAATTTTGATAAAAAAAAAAATATTTAAATACAATATTTCGGCAGAAAATTAACTTAGAATAACCTTTTATCCAAAATGTTCTCCTTTTGTAAAAAATGCTTCTAGTGTAATAGCATTTTCCCTCTATATAGCTCAGACCTCTGTACGGAGGCTCAAATGTGATTTTTGAAACATTCACATTATTTTTAGAGTTACAACCTTTTGAAATAATTATCGGCGTTTTTTTCTTAAAATTTCTTCCCTTTGTTGTCGTAAAACATGGATAAATCCACTTCTAAGCTATATATTTTAAAATATCTAGTTGAGCTTCTGTGCAGGGTTCTGAGCTATATATAGGCAAAATAGTATTATAATAGAATCATTTTTTACAAAAGGAGAATATTTTCAAAATTGGACATTCTATGTTCATTTTTTGTCAAAATATTGTACTTAAATAATTTTTTATTGTAATACTATTCTTGAAACAATTTTATATACATTTTCTAATCTAAGTGACACTAAATATCATAAATATTATCATATTATACGCTTTTGCAAAATCACGGTTCCGAACATAGTCGGTTTAATTGATTGAGGGCTTTTGGCGATATACCACGTAATTTTGAACCATGGTCAAGTGACGTCGAACATAAAATTGAATATATATATAAATATAAATATAAATCATTCGTTCTTTCAGTTGGAATCCAAACCGTTAGATCCACAACAAAAAATTCGAACACCCAATTTATTAATTTTTTGAGAAACAGTTGTTACGCCTTACCAGATGTATCACACGTTCACCTTTGGGCGAAATCAATAAAACCTTATTTAAGGTTAAAAAAAAAATAAAATCCCATTAAAAAAAATGACCCTAACAGAGAATTTGGCAAATTTATTAGTCCATAATTATTTTACACGGAACTCTCGCACTTTTTTTATTTAAAAATAATCCTGGTGTTCATCAGTAATTTCTGAGATATCCATTACTTAGAGAAATTTACAAAATTAGAATACTGCAACAAAATAATGGCCAATAGAAAAGTGGTTAAATATTTTTTTAAGAAATGGAATTTTTTGCTTAAAATTAATAATGTTACCACACAATAAGAATAAACCCCAAAAGTGACGATTATATACCTACACACTGCAACAAACATATTACCAAATGATAAAAATCAATATAACTATATCGCAAAATTATCCCTTATCTTTGCGAAATTTAGAAACAATTTGGTGGATAACAATTAGCACCTTATACGTACACAATTTAATTATACTATATGCTTCCAAATTTGTCACGTTTCTATAAAAGATGTCAGGATATGTAATGAACCCAAACATTTTTTCACCATATAGTACTCAATATATGAAAAATAATTTTACCTAAGCAAAATAATAATAATAATAATAAATAAATAAATAAATAGAATTCTAAAAATTGTTCTGTGCTTTTTTTTTATCAAATACTCATTAACTGTTTGTTTTTTTTTTTGTGCATCCTTTTATATATGTGTGTGAGTAAAATATTTTGTGTATTAAAGTTATATTATTAATAAAATCGTATCTAAAAGAAAATATGATACATGAGATTTATCCATGTGCAACTAAAAAGAAAAAAGAAAAACTTTTGTGTTAGCTAACAAATCTTATTGTTGTATTTCTGGAGAATAAAACTTAAGTATTATTATAATAGGCATTGTGTGAAAAAAACTCAAAGCTCTGTTAGAAATATTAAAATTAAATATCATCAAAAAAGGAGTCTAAATTTTGGTTACCTTACTATTTCGAGTTTGCCATGGTACGGTTAAAGCTTGAAGATTTGAAATGACATCTGAATGTACGGAATTAAATATTTCGTTTATATTTAATTAAGTAAAGAAAGTTAGAAGCAAATACAGCCTTCAATAGCTCAACCACTTTTACTTACACAAATATGTTGATAAAATCATAAAACTTACCGCTACTGAGATATATCAAACAGTGTCTATTCACTGTCAAGAAATAACTCAAAAGCAAGTTCAAACTCACGAACACTGTACGATTGCTGGGCTGTCATGGTGCCACGTATCAATACTTGGGATGGCCGTATATTGTAGACAATGGCACTCCATACCATCACACCAGCTGTGGGAGCGATGTGTCGCTATAAACAAAGGCAGGATTGAAGCGTTCTCCACGGGGTCTCCACACATGAACACGATTGTCATCACTGCTGAGATAGAATCTGGATTCGTTGCTAAAGACGACCTGGTTCTATTCCGTTGCAGTCCGGTTTCCTCGGGAGTGGTACCACTCCAAACGGAGGCGCCGATGAATGGGCGTCAAGGGCAGCACACGTAATGAGCGCTGTGATCTTAAATGTCCCTAAGCCCGGCACCTTCGTATGGCTGGAGAAGACACAGAAGCTCTTAGTGAAGGTGCTACCTGTGCCTGGATCGCTGCGGATGTAGCAGTTGGCTGTACGCGTGCATTTCTTACGATGTGGTGGTCTTCTCGACGAATGGTATGTCGATTGCGTCTTGAGCTTGGTCTTTGTGTAAATGACATCTCTCTGATCCACTGGTCCCAACACCTCCTCACAATACATTCAGAGCGACCTCGTCGACGAGCTACTTGCCTAGCTGACCACTCAGCTTCCATCATGGCGATGATTCTCTCCCTTTCAAATTTTGACAGCTGTCTGTGTCAGATTGTCTTCGAAAACAGTGTAAAGGCATGTCTACCTCAGCTTTTACTTTGTAAACGACTCAGCACACTCAAACAAGCTTTGGTTACCTGTTTTATACTCCGCGGAGAACGGCGTTAAATGCCCTCTACTAGCTATACAATTACGCTACATTTCTAATCATTTGCATATCTCCCCGACATGTACCTTCATGCCAAGATTGCTTATGATCCCGCAATTATTTCTTGGTGAGTACTTTTTTTCCCCCTGATTGTATTAACATAGCTTTATCCTATTTTGAAAACCGTCCTGGCATGGGAAGCTCACGTTTTTATTGTATCCATATAGTTTTATCTTTTCTTTGGAGGCTGTCTTCGCTTTGGATGCTTACGCATAGCAATACCCTGTCTTGAAAACCGTCCTTGCCTGAGAAGCTCACGTTTTTATTGTATTCGTATACTTTTATCCTGTCTTAGAGACCGTTCTCATTTAGGAAACTTACGCATAGCTTTATCCTGTCTTGGAAACTGTCCTCGCTTGGAAAGCTAACGTTTTTTCTGAATCCATATACCTTTATCCTGTCTTTGGACACCATCTTCACTTAGGATGTTGACTTAGGCTAGTCTTAGAAAACCGTTCTTGCTAAGGATGCTGACGCAAGCTTCACTTTGTCTAAAGAAACCGTCTTCAACAAGGAATCTTGCGTTTTTATTGTGTGTCCATATTACCCTGCATTCGGACACCGTTTTCATTTGTCGCTGACGTTTTTTTGCATCGATATCGCTGTTCTTTCTCTTCAGATATCGTTTGCGAAATATTTTTCGCTTATTTTATTAAAAAAAAATATGCTCATATTATCTTTCACTAAATAAAGTGGTAAGGATTAGCTACAGTGTAACCACGTGTAATAAAAAAAATCCTAAGGTTAATGCCTTGAAATTTTCAAATTTTTTTAAAAGCTTAAATTTTAAATCACTTTCAAATGATAATTCACCAATTAAGTATTAATTCCCTTATTTATATTAAATATATATCTCGCCAAAATATTACCCTTAAGAAATGTCTGGAAACAATTTTAAAAAATAATAATCATAGAATAATGGATGAAGATCAAGGCAGAAATTACAAAAAGCAGATTAAATTTGTACCATAACGATTAGATACTAAAAGGTATCATACAAAGCACTAAATTAAGAAAAAATACCCTAGTTAACACTATGCTCAGATTTTTTTTAAGTGTACGAAGACTTTCGTGGCGTAATTTTTTAATAGTTTTGATAATTAATTTTTCAAAGTATTGATTACACTATGTTTAAAAAATTGATAATGTGATTCCAATAATAGCAAGTTGCAGGTATCATTTTAAAAATTAAGATTCAGATGCATTGACTTTTTATTAGTTGAAAACATTATAATTTGTTTTAGAAAATTGCAAGTGTACGAACATTTTTAAAAGACACTACAGAATAAGGTAAAAAAGTCTGCCACATAAATATAATAGAACATCTAATTATCAAGTTATGATTCTCATGCTTTTAAGTAAATTTATTAAATATTAAAACATTTAGCAGCTTCTCTTTTCATATTTGTGTTCAGTTGATATTTAAAGTATCGTTTGTTGTATTTTTGCTTGTTTACGTATCAAAAATATTTTGCTTAAAATAGTAAGAAAACAGCAAATGGTATTCGGTTTTTTATTTTATAAAAGTGGGATAACACCCGCTAAATTAGTATTTTTATCCAGATGGACTGTTTGCTATTTGCTTATAAGCGCTTTTGAGGAAATAATAGAATTTATAACAAGAGTAAAATTGTCCACCTGATAAAGCTAATGCAAAAAAGAAAATATTCATAGCTAAAAGAAATGTAAAGAATAGACGTTTGAGCTCAATAAAAATTTCTACAAAATTCAATTAATATATTTCTTTTTAATTTCACCTGAAATTACTGGAGAAATACTCAGATGAGTCGGCTTAAAAGGTCATTCTGCAAAAAGTAATTTTATGTATTAAAAGGAATAGAAAACTGCTACTTAGATCCCCCCCCAAGTCAATGATAAAGCAGCGAATATTTTATTGAAATTATATGATGTTTGCACATGAAAGCCAATTTCCTCTTTTCAATTCTGCAAAGCATATAAAAAATAGAGAAACAAAAAGAATGAAATTTAATCATATCTTATTTGGAATAGTGTATCACAGTAGTAAAACGACTAAAGAATGTATTAAAAAACGTTTTAAATGATGTTGTGAAAATGATAAATTTTTATAAAAGCAAGATAATTAAATTCCAGATTATTTGTTTTATTATGAGCAGAATTATCCAGAAAAAATAGAACTCTGCTTATACATTTGGAATTCAGACTAATTTTAAATGAATCATGTCCTAAAAATGCACTATAATTATGTGACGAAATATGGTTGCGAGTTTATCTTATTTAACAGCCATGATATTGCTGTTCTAAATGAAGTGCATATATTGAATGTACATCAATTTGTTTCTCAAACAAGACACTAGGTAATGTCTTGAAGAGCTAAAAATTTACTAATGATTGGATTTAAATGAAAATGAATTGAACTTAAAGGACAGTCTTCAAATGTATATAATGGATCCCTATTTTTCAACTAAAAATATAAGATAATATTTTCCAGGAATGAAAACTAATCATGCATAAATAAAGTATGCTTTTGAGTTCTATAGTAAATTAGGAGGCTTATTTTACACAGTAATAAATATAAGTTTTTAAATTTTAAATATTTGATAAATATTTCAATGTTTTTTTTTTCAAACTGTTCTGCGGATTTATAATTACAATTGCAAACGTAATGCATTCTCCGAGAACTGGTATCACTTTCTAATGTGGCACTATACAAGTGAATACCAATTGCCGCAATGTTATTTCGATACCCCTTTCCTCCTCAGAGGGCACATCTGAGATCTAACGATACAAAATGGTTCAAGGAATTTACCTTCATGATAGCACCCAAGCCCAAAAGGCACTCTAGGTATCTTTAACAGGCTGCATAGTCGTACAAAATTACGTTGCGGATTTTTTGCATCATGAAAATCCACCGACTTGGGCCAAGATCAAACTTGCAAACTTGGGTGCTGAAAGCCAGTGCTTGACCAACAACACCCCACACAAGGAGCATTACAATTTTATTCGGACCAAATATTTACATGAAAACGGTTTTAACGTATATGTGGCAACAAATCAAAATATAGGATCAAATAAAATTCGGGATATGAAGTATTACAGCATACAACTTCAATAGATCTAGATTTTGCCATTTTGTGCAAAAAAATTCAAGGATATATTTACTATATATATATACATAAAAAAATATCTGTGTTAGAAATTATGCAACGGAAGAAAGAACCTGGAGCATGAGATAACATTATTAACGACTAAAGTTAGTGAATTTTAAGCTAAAACTCATTCGTAAAAAATACTGTATTTTTCTTTTATATATAAAATGCATATAATATGTAATCTACTTTAAGTATTTTTTAACATATATTCTTCTAAGTGTGCGATACGGTTCCCTCAAAACTAGTAATAGGTGTAAGGGTTCCATGATTCGATGAAGTTCGAAGACCAATGAGAGTAACAGTAACGGAGTAGTATGGAGTAATGTATTAATTGATCTTCGGTTGTAAGTTATTTCGCACCAAAAATTTGGCACTAAATTGTTGTTGGAATTTTTAGATAAATTGGTAATTTTGCCAACCGGTAGGAAATGTTGAACATATTCGGACTGATTTTTTCTGCCATTTAACTTACAACGATCAGCTTTAGGTGAACGGTTGATTTGGATGATTAAAGAGCGATTTTTAACATCCCCAGTGCCGTAGACTCTTCAAGATTGTTACGGCCCCTACTCTTTCCAGAGCACCCCATCCTTCAGTTTTTACCTTGCCAGTTTCAGTTAGGAGGTGTGGCGGGGGATTTCCCTTAACTCTCTTACTCTTTTTTTTCTTTCTTTGTTTTAGCTCTTTGGTGTATTTCTATATCCGACACCTTTTGACTCGCTGTGTCCTGGACTGGTAACCTTAAGGAAAGAATAGGAACATGGTTTGGGCATTCTTGATTATGTTTCACCTTATAACATCACGGAACATCTATCCACCCTTTTGTAAATTAGCCAGTAAATTAATGAAATCGTTTGCTATTAAAGTTAAGATTGATTGATTGATTGATTGAATATTAACGTCGCACTG
>BMAV01000797.1:304005-316373 GCA_019973955.1 Trichonephila inaurata madagascariensis
TTTTTTTTTTCTTTCTTTATTTTTGCTCTTTGGTGTATTTCCAATATCCTCCACCTTATGACTCGCTGTGTCCTGGACTGGTAACCTTAAGGAAAAGATAGGGACATGGTTTGGGCATTCTTGATTATGTTTTACCTTACAGCATCACGGACCATCTATCCACCGTTCGCTAAAATCGTTTGCTATTAAAGTTAAGAGTATAAATGAGTAACGTAAAGGAGAACATTAGCAACCCTCTTCCAAAAATTTAGGTTTAGAGGCCCAATGCGGATCTCACAAAGGGTTGCAAAACCATAACCTCTGGGCTCCCTATCATCTCCCTGATACGCACAGTGGGCAGTTTTCTCAATCTGGCGCTCGGAAAGTCCAAAAATGAAATTGTGCGAAATAAAACAACAAACCATAGTTTATGGTCCTAATAGGTTCCCTAGCCATGTGGTAAACAGATTTTGTCAGTACGAGAATGGAAATCGTCAATAATTGTCGGTTTAGATCGGGTTTGTTCTATCTACAAGAAACACTTGCGAGAGACTTCTTTTCAGTAACAAGTCCTATCGTTTCGTCTGAAAAGGATTTTGCAGATTTTAGCGAGATTTTTTTGAAAATAGATACCATGAGTAAGTAATTTCTTGATTTGACTTTCAAATTAGGTTCAAGTTCCATTAAAAATTGTAAGAACATAACATTTAGCACATCATTTAACTCCTACTAACGAATGTCAGATTTGTGATTAATGAACTAGAACTTTTGGGATTGACACGGATTGATCCCAGTAACACTTAAGTCATAAAGAGTAGATATAGACCTTTAATTTAAAAACAAATTTAGCAGCAACTACCAGCTACTCCCAAAGTTATGGTTTTTTTTCAGCGTTGGCCGATGGTATTACTCGGCGTGCCTTATTCAATGTGTGGAAAGAAAAGCAAGATACTAGCGCAAAACCAATGATGTTTTATGTTTAATTAAAACTACCTCGGAATATTTTAAATATGAGGACCAGCAGCAATTAAAATTTAGAAAAAATGTTAAAAATTTCTGCATGTTTGTAGGGGGAAAATGGATGAGGTGCCATAGAAATTAATAGTTCTTCTCCAAGTCAAATGATGCCGTGGTTGTTGGGGGAGTAAGATTTATATTATATTTTATTATTTTTAAGAAGAATATATATAGCTAATATTTTAGTGTAGTATTTTATGTTTATTTAAGCTTATAATAATTTTTTTTCAGAATTATTAACTTTAAAATGGTTTTTCTCGATTTGTATTTTTTCGCATTCAAAATACTATTTCTTCCACAATTATTTACCAACCACTTCCATTTTTCCCCCAGTGCCTATGTAATGCATGTAACAAAATTAGGGATTTATTTTGCTGTAAATTGAATACTTTTTTTAAAATTGAAATATGGGAAATATTAGGCTTTGGGTTGAATTTTAACATATATATATAATTTTATTATTTTTTCTCTCCAAAACTAGCCAAGGTATTGTAAAATCGATCCCTAAAGGTGTTTAAAACATCCTCAGAAATATTACAAAAATTTCATGTCAAACAATTAATTAACACAAAAGAGTAGAATTTTAAAAATTTTCAGATATTTAAAAGAAATTAAACTTGTAAAATTGTGTGAATATAATATGTGCAAAATTTTATCTCGTATCACTTTCTTAAATAAACATTATATGAAATGCTAAAATGTAATTTTTGAATACATAAATATAAAAAATGCACAAAGTGTGCCGAGTCCTTTTAAACACTACCTATTATCCTTTATTGTACATGTACAATGTCATATTTGATTGTATTTGTATATATATATACAATTATATATATATATATATATATATATATATATATATATTAAATTTAATTTTTTCAACTTTTGCCACACTATTTCTTGTATATATTCTCCCACGTGTAAATTACTGCTTCTGTTAATATTCTTAGATCCTTGTTCAAAAACTAGGGTGTGCTGTAGTCCAGGGGTCAAGGTAACGGATCATGGCAGATATGTCATGAGTTAGAGGCCAGCACCACTAAAGATTTGCCGTGTAGGGGAGCGATGTACGTCAAATCTGTCGAGGTCTCAAACGTCCACCCGTTGGTGTGGTGTAGTAGTTAAATGAGGGGGATGCCAGCTCAGATGTCGTCCTCGTCACTTGATCATGGTTCAAAATTACGAGGTCCATCACCAAAAGCCCTTGTGTAGCTGAACAGTGCGACGTTAATGTTCACTCACTCATTCAAAAACTAGTTCCACTTAGCAATCTTTTATTCTTGATCAAATTCAAACTTGAAATAAATTAGTTAAGACCCTATTAACGTTATTTTTTGGTAAAAAACAGAAAAGAATACCCAATTTACATATTAATTACTATAATTTTAGATCATTATGAAGACTTTAAAGCCATAAAATAATTTTCGTGCGCCAGATTGGGAAAACTGCCCGCTGTGCGACGTGGGGGTTGTGGAGGGAGCACGTTACACGACTGGTGTACATTGCTACATGAACTGTTTTCAGCTTGTTAATTATCATCTTTTTAATCACTTATCGCTTTACTACCTTTTAGTTTTAGACGTACTTATTCTTTGTGGATGCACTGCCAATGTAATAGTCCAACAAAGCGTTTTTTCTTAACTTTTATCATTGCAAAACCCTTAATAACATCATCGTAATAAATTTCTATGGTAATAGAATTGTGAGTATATATAGCTACATGAAACTGTTAAGCTTTACATTTTCCATAGTAGATCTCGTTACTCTCTAGGGCAGAAATGCCTCTCTTATAACTCGTTAGGCGGTGGTTCGTTAGCTGTAGTTTTAATTTTTTTCTTGTATTTTGCCCCTCTAAATTTTTTCAACCTTAGGCACATGCCTAGCTTGCCTAAGCGGAAAATCGGCCCTAGATGGTTAGTTTGGTAGTGTACTGGTATTAAGAATAGTCGATAGGAAAAAGTGCTGAAAGGGAATCAATGACTACAATTTACCAGCTTTTAATGAAAGAGACGATTATTTAGTGTATGAATGAATGATTTATAGCATCACGGTACGAATGTCCAAACTGTGGAAGAATGTACGCAAGAGGTTTAACACATGAATTTGTTTAGCATGTTGCTATTCAACGCAGTAACAAGAAAACTATAACCATTACCGATATTTGCAAAAATATTATATACAAATAATTATATTAATCTATAAATAAACAGAGTTCCGTCAATAATCGTATGGAGTTTAATAATGAAAACATGTATTTTACGTTCCAAGTATTTTAAGTTGTATATTGTAAACCAGCGCTTATCAAACTGTGGGGGACGCCCCTTTAGAAGGTGGGTTAAAATAATTGTACGAGTGAGGCGCGAGGATATTGAAAAGTTAAAAACAAAAGATTATTTAAAAAAAAATATTAATTTACTGAAAGTAAACAAAATGCGTTCTAACATAATAATAATAAAAAAATAAGATTTTTTTCTGATATAATACATTTATAAATGTATCAGTATTGGACAAAGTTTTTTTTATAATTAATTTAACAAAACTGAATTAAGAAAAATGTGATGTATTGGGGGGGGGGCCCGGGAAGAAAAGGAATTCATAAGCAAATGCCCTAAAATAAGTAAATCCTTCACAAACACTGTCAAGGTCCTTTTATTGCATTCCAAAGATTTGAGAATAATTTTATGGTGAGCAGTATACAGAAAAATTCGTAACGTAGCTTTAGTGTTAAAGTGTATTACTATATTGAATTCAATACATTATAATTTATACGGAGGGGGCGATGTAAATTATGGTTGAATAATGGGTCGCAAGTATTGAAAGTTTGAGAAGCTCTAACGCAAGGGATTAAAAACATGAAACTTGTTCAACAGGTTGCTATTCATCGCAATAACAAGAAAATAATAACCATTACCGATATTCACCAAATATTATATGTATGTAAATAAACATACAGTACCTTCAATAGTCGTATAGAGTTTAATGATGCAAGAATGTATTTTACGTTGTATATTGTAAACTATGTTTGCGGTATAGTTACATTCACCTCATCAACATTTATTTATTTTAAATATACATGTTTCCTCTTTTCGACAAAAAAAAAAGCGTTTCGGTTTTTGATAGAATTCTAAATTCCAGCTAAATATCAATTTCTATTCATGTCTCTGAGAAAAAGATATTGCAGGACTTTCTTGATTTATTTATTAGAGGTATTTCTCTCAGTTGTGTAGTGGAAATATACGAAGGTCTTCCAGCGGGGTTTATTGAGTTGATTATGCCAGCAACTGATTGCTTTTACTTTAGTTCCCGAAGTCTTCTAATGGAATTTATTGTAAAGGAATGGAACAAACAGAAGCCATATTTATCCAGAGTATTTCTTTACCGAGAGCAGCAGAATTATGACTTCTATTGTTTTAAATGAAAATATGAATTAGTAAGATGCACATAATAAAGTCAAACATTTGATTCCGAAAGATGCACTTACTCCTTTTGTTTTGTTTAAAATTCGAAGAATAAATCTAACAATAGAAGACATGTTTTTGCTTTTAAGTACATCGAAAATGTTTGAGAGTCTTTTAAATTGATTCAGGATTTAATTTTTCTATATTTATCTTGTAAATAAGATTTTTTTAAAGAAATGTGAAGTATTGTTATGAACATCTTTCATTACATTTTTGTATGTATTACTTTCTGTTTTAAATTGAAGGGAACTCACTTTTTTGATTTTTAAATTAATATTGATAGATTAAAATATTCAAATTAGATTTTGTTCTACATTTATTTCTATTGTCATGATAAATATGGTTTAGATATTCAATAATTACTTTATTTAGTTCAAATACGATATATATTGTGATACGCTTGGTTTTTTTTGCAGACCCATTTTTCAATTTTAATTAACTCTTAAAAGCGAAAGCAAGAGTTATTTCTAAGCCAACCAAGCTTGCATTTGGTCATTTACAAGCCACATGAACTTTGACCCGTTATCAGAATTCATATATCTCTGACATCAAAATGCTACACTAGAGAATTAGGAAATACAGAATGATATACTCATAGCTCTTGATTTGCACCTATACCTACAATACTGTTCGAATTAATTGGGACAACCTTTTTTTTTTCTTGTCGGAATTGGTATGTGATCATCAGTATGTCCCAAACTCGTTATATCTGCCCAGAAGTAATGTGACGGATCGAAATTGACAAAAATTTACCCATTTGATTTGTTTTACTAGATTAGTACCTCAGTTGTCATCCTCTCAGTGTGGTAGCTGGTGTTTATAATTTTGCTCTCCACGTAAAACGTGAAACGTGTGCTTGTTCAGAGATGGATATTACTTCGAGAATGTGTTCTAATATAATCGCTCTTAGTGAACACTCTTCTATGACTGTGAGAGATATAGTTACGATAGTTGTTGTGAGTAAATCAAGCATTTCAAAAATTTTAAGACCATTTCAAGTTTTTTGATGATCGTCCACAAAAACAAAAGGAAAATATGGGCTCAAACGGAAAATTACTCCAAGAACTGATACAATTCTTATAAAAGATAGCAAAATAAATCAAAGAAGACAATTACAGACCTCCGAAGGGATTTATTGGATTATGGTGTTGAAATAAGTACCTCAACTGTACTGAAAATTGTAACGGAAGTCAGCCGTAAGATATCATGACCGAAGTAAAAACAATTTGTAACTCAGAAAGCTATGAAAAAACGTTTAACACGTGCAAAAAACACCAATCCCGGGCTGTTGATGACTGGAAGAAGGTAGTTTTCTGTGATGAGACACATTTATTTGTGCAGGGATACAAATCAAGTGTAGGTAGATGAAGTGAAGTTGAAACTTGCTTGCAGATCATATCCCACAGAATACAAAATATCTTTCAAAGCAGATATTCTGGGTTTTTTTTTTCATAACAAAAGGCACTGGGAGATTAGTTCCTTTTAAAGACATGATGAATTACATCAAATACATATAAATATACGTAGTAGAATTTTTCCATGCATGGAAACACATGACGGAACTTTTTAACGTGATTTGGCTTTTGTCTCAATTCGATATTGGTCCAGACTTTTATGCGGGAAGATAAAATAAAAGTGCTTGATTGGCCTGGTAGTTTACCAGACCTAAATCCTATTGGGAATTTATAATATATTTTCAAGTATCTATCAACTAAAATGAGTTGCATGATAGCAGAACAAATGATAAAATATGCTATACAAGTGTGGTTCCATGATGACGATGTTAAGAACATATGCGTAGCACAAGTGAAGTCAATACCAAAACGAGTTGAAGAGATCATTTCTGCTACAGGAGGACATACTTCTTACTAATATAGAAATTTTTCTGTCTACTTAAGGTATGTAATGATTAAAAGCTGATTAATGATAAATATATATATATATATATTGCCATTTGTCTTAATTAATTCAAACAGTATACTATTTTCAAAATTTCAATTTTTGCAGTACTGATATTTGCAATAGAATTTCGAACTTTTATTATTATTTTTTAATTGTACATTAATGTAGTACTTCATAAATATCCTACTCTATTTGCAACACATATTTTTCAGTTATTGTTTCTCTTTTTAAAATAGCTTTTCTTATTAACAAAAAAAAAGCTTTTTTATCTATAAAGAGGGCGCCATCGAGTTCCCTAATTTGATTGTTTACAATTTTCAATTTAAGTTTTATCCAGTTTCTAATTTCCAGGCATACAAAAGTGATATATCATTCGAAAGATAATAATGCAAGGAATATAACCCAATAAAACTAAAAAATGATATTTAGGTCATTTTGTTTTGGCACGTCGCGTCAAAATCCCGGAGCTGCCTGGTATGGACGAGGAGAAAGAGGTGGTTAAAGTGAGAGGTAACAAGCGAAAACAGTGCTCTCCACATGCTGACTTGTTCATTTCATCATTTCACTAAAACAGTTCGGGGATTTCATCAAATCACTTTCTTACATCAGGAAAACGTCCTCAAATAGACGTTATTTTAACATCTTGTGTAACCATCGCCCTTAGAGATTTGATGAAATCCCGAATTTCATCATCTTCCTGCGACATATACACGCCCTGCAGAGCCGAAACCTTTAGTTCTGTGAATGTCTATACTCGTCCTGCCAAAGGAGGACTTTTTGTATTGTGCTGCTCTATTTAAAACTAGTCATACGGCTTTGAAATACAATACCATGGCCATTACTTAAGAATTAACTTATTTCGGAGAAGTGATGGGGAAAAAAAATTTGAAAGGATATACTGAACGATGCATTTCATGGCTAAGCAGTTTTCCTTGTTTTTTCCTTTGAATGTGCTCTTTTCTATTCTTCATTTGCTGTCATTTTCGCTTACCGTGTACAATAGGAGCGTTTTATTTTTTTGTACGAATGCACTAGACGTGATACTGGTTTATTTGTACAACCATGTATTAGGATGTATTACAGAGCAGATAAAAAAGGTATAATTTATTTTGTTTTTATATTTTAACTGTAGAGATTTTTTTTTTTTTCCTTTTATTATTTTATCCTTTTATTTCTTTTTATAGAGAAAGTAAACAATTTAAAAAGTATCTTTTCTTTCCCCCCAATAAACTACTAACAACGTACGCTTGAGGGAAAAACGGTGGCACTGGGGTGGGGGGGAGGGGTGAATCTCATAACATTTCCTCAGCAGTTAAGGGGTTAAAAATTTTGGAATTAATTTTTGAAAAATGACTTTACTGCCTACTAAAATGCTTTGATGTTTAAAAATTTATTTCACTGAATTTTAGTAGATTTTAAAAATAATTATAACTTATATTTACTAAAATAGACTTTTTAAAGTAGAATATATTTGAGGAACTCATACATGAAATCAATGATATGAGAAAAAAATTCCAAATTTAGATCCTTTGGAAAATAAAAAACATCACGAAAATTTTTGACAAGCTGGGTTGCTCTTAAAGGCATCGCTTCGTAAAATAAAATTTGCACGCAATTTCCATTTATATGCACATAACAGAATAATAATTTTCCATCAAAATACTTAAAATGACAATCAAGTTTATAAGCTGAAAAAGTATTTGATAAATGAATACTTTATTTGTGATGGAACTGATCTATATTTATAGCATACTTGTGTTTCATGCTAGATAGTATGAAAAAAAAAGTTAAGATATACTTAAAAATATCCAATGTGTAGATGAAAATATAAACTTTAACTTTATTGATTTGAAGGAAACTTCAAATTCAGATTAAAAATAAATTTATATTACTAAATACAAACTACTAAATACATTAACGTATTATTAAATACAAACTACTAAAAATATGTAACGTATTACTAAATACAAACTACAAAAGTAAAAATCGGTTTATAGCATTATAGAATATATCTAATAATTTATATTTTCTTAGAATATTGAGAGTAAAGTCAAGCCAAAAAAAAAAAAAAAAAAAAAGACACAGAAAAAAAAAATTTAAAGAACTTGCATATTTTATCGATATGCATGAAAAGAACTGAAAAACCACTGCTTCTAGATAAAAATACATATCTTAAAATATGTAAGGGTACGCGTGTGTGTAGGTGGAGCCAGCTGACAAACAGGCTTTATAAGCAAGTATAAGGTAAGACGTATTTCGTTCGCCAGCACACCTCGGCGAATTTCTTGGTGTTATTTTCAAGCAATCGGTTCAATTCTTATTGTAACAGTAAAAATGAGTAACCACCTTTAGATGGTAGAAAGAGGTGGTGAATTGTGAGAGGTTGGAAGCAGGGCAATATCATGTCCAGATTTGTAGAGAGTTCAATTAAACACCCAGCGTCGTGCGTAACTTATGGAAACAGTTTCAGTATACTGGATCCATCGAGAGAAAGCCTGGTCGAGGTCGTCCAAGAGCTCCTATGTCCAGAGAAGATCGTCCTTTGTCGATTATAGCGAGGCGTAACAGAGGGGCTACAGCTTCTCTCAGCTCTCTAGTTACTTGTATGTAGGATGGATCAATGGAGACCATTTTCTTTTCACCAATGAGCCCCGTTTCAGCCTAAGCGCCGATTCTCGCTTTATATTCCTATGGAGGGATCCAGGGACCCACTACCTACCTTCCAATGTCCACGAAATTGACAATGATGGTGAAAGAGGTTTAATGGTCTGGGCAGGCATCATGTTGGATGTCCGTACACCTATTTATGTCTTTGAAAGAGGCTCTGTGACGGGTGTGAGGTATAGGAATGAGATCTTCGAGCCCTAAGTTTGCCTTTTCAGGGATGCCTCGGGCCCCAGAATCATTTTAATGGACGATAACGTGAGGCCACATAGGGCTCTTCTGACCGATGAATTTCAAGAGAGTGGGGATATTCGCCATATTAGATTGACCATCCAGGTCTCCAGTCCTCTATCTTATACAGCACGCCTATGACGCTCTGGGGAGCGCAATTACATCTCGTAACCCCCTCCGAGAACCATCCAGGAAATGAAAACAGCGTTGCTGAATGAGTGGGAAGAATAGCCACAATAACTGATAAATTGCTTTATTTTACGTATGATATCAAACCACGAGGCATGTATAGCTGTAAGAGGAGGTCATTCCCCCTATTAACCCATTTATTTTCTTTGTTCTGCAACCGAAGTTTCATACGTTCCATCTCCAATTAGTGTTACGCATGTGGGTGTATTGCAATTGCTGAATAGTCATTTGTTTTTTATTATATCAATGTATGTACATATCAAATATCATTAAAATAGGTCCAGTAGTTCTAGAGATAATCAATCAAGTCTGTAAATTCTCTTAATTTCTTACAGCAGTGTATATTAAAAATGGTTCTAAATCTATGTGTCTGGCAATAATAAAAGCCTCAATATTTATTCAAAATTGTCTTTTCTTTTATAGTATTTCAGAACACTTATTAAAATTCTAGTTCAGATATAAATGTAAGATATGCGCGAAAATTCTATTCATTTTTCATGACTAATAATTGTCACATGGTTTGTGCAGTGATCACATTTTTCAACCAAAATGTCTTTTGATAATTTTGATGCTGTTGAAACTATAAAATTTGTATCTTTTCTTTTACTAGGACAAAGGAAATAGATAATTTGTAGTAATAACAAGTATGCACATTCTTCATTTGTACATAAGTTGTTTTCTGCACTTTTCTTACAGCTATAAAATATTGGCCAATTATATTGCTTTTTTTCAATACCTTCTACATTAGTTCACTCTCTTTTTTTCTCACTCTACATATATCTTGTTTAAATTTTCAATCCTAAATAAAATACTTTCTGTTCATCCTTTCATGTTTAAATACTTTTTTCAACTTGTGGTGGTAGTTAACGTTAATACATTATTTCTAATATTAATTCATTAATTAAATTAAATAAATAAATAAATAGTAACAAACAAAAATAATAGTCCAACAGCATATATACAAAGAAAGTCGTTCGTTGTGTCCTTGCAGCGCAATGGAGAGCGCGTTGAACTTCTAGTCCAAAGGTCGGGGTTTCGAATCCCTCCGGAAATGGCCTAATTTCCTAGAATTTTCTCTCTTACAAAAATATAGGTTACAATACAACAAGACATGCTCTGTGGTTTCAGCATCCAAACTACAAGAACAAATATCATTACCAATTAAATAAGGCTGAGATAAATAGCTCTTAAAATTTCCATGTCCTGTTAGAATCTGGGATAACTGAAAATCGGTAACAAATTTCTTACATTTTAGCCGTTGATAAATGGTCGGAAAAAAATTTTTAGTCCCCAAAGCTTTAGGTGAGGTCAAGTATTCGGAGTTACAGGTGGAAACACAGTTCTTTTACAAGTTAAATGCTTCTAGTGAGGCAACGGCACGGACATCGAAAGGTTCATATCTTGGCAGGTTGTCTCTTTAGCCAACTGGTCCGCTCTATCATTGCCGAGATTTCCACTATGGCCCCGAACATAAGAAAAGTGTATGCCACAATCTTCAAGGTTCTACAGCATTGTTTGGACCTCCACGATGAGTTTTTCTGTAGAATTTACATTATGCAAAGAATGAAGTGAAGAGAGCGAGTCGGTGCAGATAAGTAAATTGAGAGATCCTCCCAGAAGGAGAGAGTTCTGAATCACTTTTACGGCAAGATAAATGCAGAGTTGTTGGGCTTGAAAAACAGAGCATTCATCTCTCAATCGATGTGGGAAAGTAACTTTTTTAACTCCTTCCTCGTAAATAATGCAGACAAGACCAACCCTTCCATTCAGTTTACTCCCATCCGTGAAACAAATAGTTTTATATTCTTGAAATACTTCATTTGAATAATTTACAAGAGTTATAGGTTATGTTCATGAAGGGTGTGGCAATAAAGAAACTGGAACTGTCCCATCCTGAGTGCTAAGGCTGGTACTCAAGTAGCTTTCCCGAACATCAGGATCGTTCAAAATAACCAAGTCAATAGATGGTATAGCAGAAACAGCAAGCAATAAGTAGGAATTAAGATAATTTTTCAATTCCTACTATTAGCTCACACTCTCTATATATTTATTTATCTTGGTGAATTTTCAATCGTTAATATAATACATTTTATTGCGCTCATTTGAGCTGAAATTTCATATACGGGATTATTTTGGATGACAATACAATAATTTAACTATAATTAATAAAAATTAATTGATTAAAACTAATTATTCAAAGATATACAAATACAACTACGTTGGCATCATTTTTAGTGACTTAACGATCCTTTTGGCGACTTGTTTCAAAACTTGAAAAGTTTTTTTCTCACATTTTAAAGCTTTCATTTGAGCTAAAATTTTCTTTACACTATTACTTTGGGTAAAAATACGATATTTTAATTATAATTAATTAAAATTAATTGACTGAAACTAATTATTTAAAGAATTACAGATACAACCACGTTGTTTTCATTTTCAGCGACTTGGGTCAAAACTTTAAAAGATTTTTTTTTCACGTTTTAAAGCATTCAGTTAAACTGATATTTTATATGCACGATTGTTTTGGATGACAATACGATACTTTAATGATAATGAATAAAAATTAATTACCACTTAATTTTGTGATTCTGTCATATGCATATACATATTTATATTAATTATAACTATTTAATAAAAACTAGCTAAAATAAAAATTTTCTTTGTTGATCTAAGTAGGAATTGACTTAATTTTTTTTTTATATTACTTGTTTTTATGTTACTCGTTTCGAACAAGGTTCGAATGAATTCTATTTCAAATTTTATTTAAAAATCAAAAATGTTATTAATGTAAAACGTAATACATATTTTATTCATAACCATTTACATATTTGACGTTCTTTATATTCCTCATCAAATGTATTAGACTTAAGCAACTATTGAATTAACTTTAAAAGTAGAACAAAGGAATACTTGAAGGCACACAGCTTA
>BMAV01000797.1:327971-343619 GCA_019973955.1 Trichonephila inaurata madagascariensis
AGAAGCACTTGTGTAAGAGGCAAAAAGAGGAAATTGTATGACTTCTCGTCTGAAAACTAAAGCGTTCAGAACCAAGGTAAAAAGGTAAATATTTATGAGTTAGTGGTAGCTAGACCTGTGTGGTTTCTCGTGCTACAATCTATTTGCGAAAAGTAAATTATTAACTCGGTTGTTATAACTTTTAAAATACTTTTGTATACCTGAAAAAACAAAATTGTCAACAAAATAATGTGTTTTTTATCTCCAAAACTTTCGAAGTTGCTCTGTTATCGCTTTGTAAAAAATTTAATAAAAAATATCACGCGTGGGAATTAATTAAAAAAAAAGAGTGTTTACATAGATAATGTGTACGGATCGCTATAGGGCTGAAGAAACACAGATATTCAGAAAACAGTTTAAATGGAAAAGAATTCGTTAGGTAATTTTCTGGCAAATCCCGTTCTTTAAGGGACTTTTAATTGACATATTTATAGACTGAATGTTCTCCTTAAAAACAGTGTGAGAGAAACAGATATAGTCATTTAATATCACATATGTAACTCTTCAGCTCGCGTAGCTGTCAAAATTCAACGTGCCATGGTTTAGTTTGATTTTTGAGTAACGTAGCACTCTTAAAAGCAACAAGAATGCTATTAGTGATGATCCTCATAACTATGAATCGTTGTCACAAGTGACGAAAACTAGCACCCTAGCTAACCTGAGCTAGCTCCTAACCCAGCGTCTCTCAAATTGTAAAGCGCGCCCCCCTACGGGTCGAGATAAATCTACAAGAGAGGCTTGAGCATATGAAAAAGTGGAAAACAAAAGATTATTTAAAAATTATTAATTTACTTAAAGTGAACAAACAAAATATATTCTGGCACGAGAAACAAATACATATTTACACTGATATAATACACTTATAAATGTATCAGTACTGCACAAAATGTATTTTATAGTTAATTTAACAATATTAAATTAAGAACAACATTAATAATTACAAATTACCCCATGGGCTTGTCATATATAAAATTATATACAAATATTAATACTTATCTTAATAATTTGTACGATTTATAATTATTCCTTTAACTGCTGTTACAGAATTCGCCCCCACACACGTAGGTGCGAGTATGTGATGTATGGGGGGGGGGGGGGGAAAAAGAAATAAATAAGCAAATCCTCTGAAATAAGTGAATCTTTCGCAAACACTGTAAATATCATTTAATTGCATTCCAAAGACTTCGGAAAAATTTTATCGGTAGCAGTATGCAGAAAATATCGTACTTCGGAAAGATATATATATACGTCAGGGACAATTAACATTTTGGCTGAGCGAGACGTTTTTATATGTCGATGATTCTTAAGGTATCCGACCACCCTAAAATCATGACTTTTTACATAAATTGACAAATTTTTCTTATGAAATTATTTAATAGGTCTTCCTATTAGCTTAATAAAAATACCCAGCTTTTTATTTTCCATTCATTAGAGCAAAAACTACAAGTGTTTTAATAAAAGCAGATGCCGTAACTTTACACGAGATGCCTAACTTTAAAATGAGTTTTACTCGAAATGTGTTTTTTTTTCGAAAAACTCAAAAGGGGACAGAGATTACACAAAAAGTTTTGAAAATAATTTGCTGACATTTTTTGTGAATATTTTGTATAAAAGTAGAAGTGTTTTCACCTTCAAATTTATCAATCTTTGTTTTATTTCAAAATTTACGTTCCTTTATGTGAATATAATCATTGTTTTTTAAGTAATTTCATATATTCACTAAGATGCAGTGCTATAGCTTTTGTAAAAATTATAACATCTATTATCATAAAGGTCATTTCAAACATGAATAACAAAGTATCACATTAAAATTGAAAAATTGAGAATTTATTCAAAAAATATTTGTACAGAGTGGGCCCCCTTTATGTAATTTTTTGTACATTTTTTCACCAGTTTTTTCCCCTTTTAATAATAACAAATTTTTTTTCTTTTTTCAATTTTACGATTTTTTTCTTAAAATATACTAAATAAATCTAAAAATCACAAAAAAATTCCCATATCTTCTTTTTTTCAAAAAAAAAGTTGTCGTAAGTAGTCAGATACCTTAAGAGGTTGAATTCCTATTTTAGCTTTAGTGTGCTAAAGTGTATTATTGAATTAAATACATTGTTATTGTATAGAGGATGGGGGCGATGAAAATCATGATTGAATATTGGGTTTCAAATATTGAAAATTTGTGAAACACTGACCTAACCTTAAAAATTTGAAATAAAATTAAAGAGCGGACTTTAAACCATTACAGATTTAAAGTGAATCTACCCCTTTACACTGACGAGACTCGAATTTATAAATTCCCAGTAGCAAGTTTATGTCGCTATCACGGCCATATGATATTGCATAGATATTATAAATATGTAAAGTTGTCATGGTAGCAAATCAGAACATTATTCGTACAGAGCAATCCATAAGAGTTATACTAGGAGATATATTACGTACTGAGTGTTGCAAAGCCTTTCAAAAGTGCTCGATAATGTCCATGTGTTAGAATTTAGGTATGGAAGAGTGCGTGCTTAGTTTGTGAGACATTTTCTATAATGTCAGTTAATAAAAGTCTTCTTCATACATGATGTCTTTCCCTGTTAGAACTGTTTAGGTTAATCAGAATGATCACAGAGGCGTAATGAATGATTGGTATGAAAAAATATTCCACTGCTCATGTGTAGAGTTATCAAGAATCTCAAATCAGACCAACTACAAAAGATTCCATAAACACAATAGAGACTCCATCAGCTTTAACAGTCACTCATTGACACGTGGTATCCATAGCTTAATAAGAATTTCTATATACTAATTCATGACGATCAATATAATGATGAATCGGGATGAATGACTTAATAGACCTGGATACATGTTGCAGCATGCTTTGACGCTTTTTTCCCTTAAACTATCCCTTGAAAATTTTTTTGACTTTGATTTCCCAATATCGTCTTCTGAAGTAACTACGACACGATATATATAGATAACTATTTAAACAGATTAACTAATCAAATTGTTTCCAACTGTGATTCACAGTAGATTTTTGAAAGATATAAATACTTTAACTATATTGTTTCAAAGTTAACTTTTTTGTTTTATCATTTTCACAGTTATTCATTTTGAAAAAAATTAAAAATTCATATTTATTTCATATTAAAACTATAAAGAGATAATTAATTAAAAATATATATAGTTTTTTCCATATTGATTAAACTTGATTGCAAAATGAATACTGATAAAATTTCAAAAAATTAAATATATTTATACCCTTAATGAATAATTCAACTTCACTAGGTTATTCAAAAATTAAATTCTTTCAAAATGTCTTGTAATAGGATTTAAAATAAAATGACGAAATTTGAGATTTAGTACTTCCAAAACTGAATTAAGGTATACATAGTTAAAAGGAATAATAAGAAAATGTAATGAAAAAAAAAAGAAAAGAAACAAAAAAATTATAGCTACACTTACAATTTAAGCTTCTTTCATAATAGAAAACGTAAAATACCGAGAAAAGTATAATTTAAATGTGTGTAAGATAAAAATATATTAATAAATATAGTTCTTAAGAAATTTTTAATAAATTAATAAGCATTAATGTAATATCAATTAATGTCGCAATTTCATAAGTATTTGAATTTGATTTTCAAATATCTTCGAAATGATGCTAATTGAGCCTGCAAATATAACCCTTTGGTAAATTGAGTTTTTAATTATTTTAAAGATGAATTCAGAATATTTAAACAATGAAGCAAACTCATTAATTTTGATTCTCGAGGAACTGAGTAAGCCGATTTAAGAGGAGGCAATTAACTTTAAATTAATAAATTAACTGTCCAGATCTATGAAGACGGAATTTTGTTTTGCTATGTCCCAATTTCAGTATATTATTTTTTTTAATATTACGATTTGGGACTCTAAATGAAACGAAGTCCTTAAGTATGGACCAAATTAATTTATTTCTATAATGAAGCCATTAAGTAAGCAGATACGTGATCATTAATTGTGCGGACAATTTATATGATGTATCATATTGTCACAAAAAGTTTTTTTGCAGTCATAATGTCAAGGAAAAGAGTTTTCATAAATTTCCGATAGACACTTTATCACAGTTGATACTATATACAGAAATATGTTACCAATTGATTATAATTTTTAAAAATAATCTTACTAGGATTATACAGGATGTTCTTATGTTCTTAGCGTACAGTGAGGGTTCATAAAACACAATTAAACAAGTAAATTATCGTTCAGTCCGCGCTTGGAGCTTAAGCTTCGTTGCTCATAACAGTTACTTTCGTTTATACTGTGGATCACCGATGAGATGAATGCATAATTTCAACAGAATACCGAAATAATAACACACATGGTGCTGCGGAGGTTAATGGAAGGGTAATCCCGCAAACCCCTTTTGTAGCATGTGTAGGGAACCTTTGTTTTTTCATATCCCCTGAGCCATTACCCAGCGATTCATTGCAAGGGGAATGCACTCAAGGGGTACATTATGAAGATTGTCATTGACTCTACAGCAAAGATGAATCTTTTTGAAACGGTTCTTGGCTAGAGTAGCACTGAAAACAGAATGTATTGGCAGTGTTCTTGGACAAGAGTCATGCCAATAGAAGTCCAAATGCAGTCATCGAATACAATGATGCCGCAGATATAATAACGATTCCAATTCAGCCAAATCTGAAGAAAGCCTGATCGGGAGACAATACAGTGTTGGGCCTTGGCACTCCATCGTTAAAGTTAGCAGGTTACCTTTGGTTCGTAGTCAGGGCCCTATAATGGGTAGATTATAAGCATACGAGGAAAGTGTGCTATTGCAGTTGACCCCTTCCTTTGGAATCTTACCAACAGAATACCTCCCGATCGTACACTGAAAGTATCAACCCACGTGCTCAGTGAGGTAAAAAGTGTTCGTCTGGCCGCCATTTTCCTATGATCGGTCATCAACCGAACAGGTCTTGGACGTGATTGGACTCCACTTGCCTGTCTTGCAACGGCCATGTTCAGAAAGTGAACTATGATAAATGGATCACTGGGATTGTGGAGTCAACAAATCCGATACGCCAACGTATTCTCCTTGACTCTAAGCTCAGACTTGTAGTTACATGTCTCGTCGTCCCCGACCTTCTACTAAGCTACGTGGCCGCTGTAGTCGAGTGTTCACGGTATCGGAACATGGTTGGCCTTGTCACGAGTTAGAGCCCAGTACCACTAAAGATCCACCGTGTGGGAGAGCGATGCACGTTTCATCTGTCGAGAGCTCAGACGTCCTCCCGTTGTTGTGGTGTGGTAGTTAGGAGAGAAGGTGCCAGCTCAGATGTCGTCCATGTCACTTGACCATGGTTCAAAATTACGTGGTCCGTTGCCAAACCCCTCGTGTAGCTAAACAGGGCGACGTTAATACTCACTCATTCACTCTACTAAGCTACATTTTTTGTCTAAGTTACGAGTATAGTTGCAAAATAAACATTATTTCATTACTGTCTATCTTCCCATTGAAGTTTCTTCACCTTGAATTCTTGCCATCTTGGTATTGCTTTTCCAATCTAATGCAATGTAATTTTACCGGAATAAAAAAAAATGTCTCATTAAATAAAACATAGTCTTGATTGAATTTAACAATCACAATACAAGTACTATTTCATTCTTTATTTTTTTAAAAAAAATAATTATTTTATTTTTTCAGAAGACAGAAAAATGAATTATGATTCAATTGAAGGAAAGACACTATTGTTTCTGCTAATTTCAATTCATATTTTTTTTTAGGAACTAACAAACTTAACCAATGTAAATAATTTTTATCATATAAGTTTATGGAGTCTAAGCAAAAAAATCCTTGATTTATATATTATTCGGTGATTATAATGATATAACTAATTTTTTATGTAATGATAGTACACTAATAACATTCCCCAGTTATATATATATATAATTGGCAATTCATAACTTCAGTTAGCTACTATCTTTTTACTATCTTTCATTTCTAGCGAATCAGTCTTCAATAGCTCCCATCAGTTGTGATTGTTTCCTAATTAATTCCATGCTATGTTTTATCCGTTCTAGCAATGTGAGGAAGTATTATTTTTCTGAATTTTTTTTTGTATTAAAATTATGTCTCGAATTAATCATAATTTTTAAAATTTCGTTTAATTTCTTGTTTTTTACAATAAAAACTTGTGAAATGATAACGACAGAACGGGTTTCTAAAGGAAGGAAAACCTTCTAAAAATTCATATTTACATATTCATCGTAAAATAACCACGTTTGTCTAAAAATTGCGCAAAGAAATTGAGCTGACAACGCTTTTTAACAAAGTTTGGCTCTGCAGCTTCAACATATCCTAATGTAAATTGTCTAAGACAACGTTTCTCAAAATGGGAAACAAAAGATTATTTTAAAAATTATTAATTTACTGAAAGTAAACAAACAAAATATATTCTGACAGAATATATTACTTACAAATGTATCAGTAATGTAGAATGGATTTCATAATTTATTTAACAATACCAAGTTAAGTCCAAGTTTAATAATCACCAGTGAACCCATGGGCTTGTCATTATAAAATTATGTACAAAAATGAACACTTAATTTGATAATTTGTACGGTTTATAGTTAACCCCTTAACTGTCGATTAAAAGTTACGCAATTCGCAACCCAATGCCAGCCTTAGCCCCCCAATGCCTTCGTAGACTAGCGTATGTAATGTATAGGGGGAGAAACGAATGAATTTCGGTGTGTGTGTGAAATAAGTAGATCCTTCGCAATCGCTGTTAAGGTTCCTTTATTGCATTCCAAAGCCTTAGTGAAAATTTTATGGATACAGGTGTACAGAAAAGGACATATATATACGTCTGGGATAAGTAATGCTTTGGCTGAGCGAGATGCTTATATACGCTGGGGGTACTTAAGAAAATGTCGTATTGCAGCTTTAGAGTTAAAGTATAGTATTATTGAATTCAATTAATTGTTATTTGTATGGAAAGAGGAGCGATGAAAATTATGGTTGAATATTTTGTCGCAAATATTGAAAGTTTAAGAACCATCGGCCTAATATATCTCACAAAGTAGTGAGGAATCTGCTGCTGCGTATGCATCAAGTAGCCATGCCATATTTAGAAACTGTCTATGCAAATGTTTCAAACGACGCCGAAATCATTTGGGCTATGTATCAACTGCAATAACGAACGGAAAAATAATCTTATTTATGTATCGTTCAGAAAGTCCCTCAATAACAGAAAATTATCTTCCCTATTGAAATGGGCGTGCTGCGGGCTTTCACCCACAAGTGGTAATTGATACCTTTAGAAGTAAAAGGCAAATAGTTCATTTCACTAAGGCGTATTCTCATGAGCCCTCAAATAGACAATTAAAAACATTCCCAAAACAGCGAATTAATTTTGTCACATCGGGGATCCTTGATTGTGGTAAAATAATAGTTTAGCATAAATATATGCTATTTAATTTCAATAACGAATTGCTTATCTGTGTAGAATATTTTTTTATCATTTCTAGTAGGGGTGCGGGTTGTTTTTCTATCATTAAAAACCTAGTACATTCCCCAGGAACTAGTATCTCTTTTTATTGCGGCACCATATAAGCGGATACTAATTGCCGCAGGAAATTTTGACACCCAGTTTCCTCTCCAGAGGGTGGAGCCTGAGTTCTGGCGATGCGAAAATGTACTTATGATTCTAACTTATCTTGCGATCTGTAAAATCTAGATTTTTATTACCAGAAGATTCAGAGAGACACATTCTGAAAGGCTTCTTTTGCTCTGTCATCAATAATATTTATATAGCATTCTCCAATATTCCTATCTCCCTCCTTTATCGTACTTAAGAGTTTAATGTTGCCAAACAGGCTATGAAGTGAGCTTTTACATGCAGCATAATCATGCAACATGGAAGTTGTTGATTTTCTGAATCATAAAGATCCAACGACTTGAGCAAGGTTTGAATCCACAACCTTAGACGTACAAGGCCAGTGACAAACCAAATAAGTCACCCAGCCAGTTTTTTGTAGAATATATAATACTTGAGACTCCCATTAAGATAATAAATGGGTGATGAGCATTTGTTTTTGCAAATTTCCTTTAAGGAAAAAATTAACGTTAATGCTAGGCAATTTGCTTAAATCACATAATTTGAGGTAAAAATGTTTTTAAATATGTGATTATTTGTCATTGTAAAGATAGCTTTTTTAAATAAATGCTGTCCAGGAGCCTTTCATCGCACAAAATAATTCTATTTCAATTATAAAAACTAAATTTTATTATTCTATTAAGTTCATTAAACGAGATTATCTATTCCCAGTTCTAAAGTTAATCGAATAAAAACTTAACGCAATAATATTTTAAGGAATTATAACAATATAAAGAAAATATTTATTTATTACAAATAAAAATGTATTACCCCTATCGCAAAGCGAATTCCGCAAAGCAATTACTGAAATTTATTTTTACAGTCATTGGGTACTTATTTTGTTTATTGTATTGTTATCTTTTCAAGTATTTTTTATTTTCTAACGAATTATACCATTGGGAAATGATTAACAAATCGGACTACAAATAAATATTTTTCGATGTATTAAGAAAAACATTTGCCTCATGAGAGTCATTAGAAAAATATAAGGATGTTTGATTAATGTTTCTTTGTTTCAAAAGGTAACAAATAAGGATCAGCTAAAAAAAGAAAATAACTATGAAAGTGAATCCTTTGAACGTTAAAAATAAATGAAAGGGAGATTTTGTCTGGAGAAAATAACTTTAAAGAAACTCAAATATTTTCTGTAAATATAGGTAAGAAGCAAGTTCAGACATTTCATAATAACTGGATGTAGTTTCAATGATTTGAAAAAGCAATCTTTTCCCAACAAGAAAATTAATATTTTTTCTGAGAGAAAAGGATAATTTTATGTATAAATGTTATTTAAAATTTGTTATTCAAATTAATTAAATTAGAACTTTTTTAACACGTTAAAATACTATAATATTCTTCCTTCAATTAATTTTCGTTTCACTAGAATTTTTAATAGTTATTACTTTCATCTTCATTATAAATCTACATTGTTCTTTATTTTATCTTAAATATTAAGGTATTTGTCCTACCATTTTTATTTTAGAAAGCAATTTTTGGTTATTATTAGGTGACAGATATAACCTCTTTTTTTGTCAAATGTAATAGAAAGGAGATTCCTTTTTGTTAGCAAATGATAGCTGAATATAGAATAATGATAGTACTACATATCTTCGCTTATATATATGTCAGGTTCCAGGCCTGCTGGTAAATGAAGGAAGATAGCATAGTAAAAATATCTGTGCTTTATTACTTTTCAAACATAGCTACTCCAACATTGCAGCCATTTGGCACCCGATCGGATGGAACAAAAGACAGCATAACAGTGAAGAGTCACCAGCCTTTTTTCTTGATTATGCTTTTATCTACGTCAGTGCTCGTTCTATCTGTAAATAGTCCTATTCAACCTAAAATCAATTCGAGGGTGGAAAGAGTTCGCTCTATTTTTATTTATTACTCAATTAGTTTTTAAGTTAAACTTTCCAGAACTGATATATATATGTAATTTTTCCAGCATTATAGAATTCATTTGTATATAATTAGTACCACTAATATATATTTTGAGCTACGCTGTGAGAGCATAATCGTTTAAATGACTTAAAATTTTATAGACGTATGAAATTTTGAAAAGACGAATTTAGACACCAAGTAATTATTTTACTCTCAAAAGAGACTTAAAACTATAGAGACCTGCTTACTTTTGAAAAGACGAATCTAGGGATTAAGTAATTATTTCATACTCAGGAGTGGCTTGAAATTATTTAGAACTGTCAACTTTTGAAATGAATATAAGTGCAGTCAAAATCATTGAACTCGGAACTGAGGGGGACTGAAATATGTTTTAATGTTAAGATGATTTCTTGTTAAAAGATATTGCAAAACAATCATATATTCAAAAAATAAATAAATAAATAATTAAACTTATTAGAGTACATTTAATTTACATATATTTGTATATGTGTTCATTTAATAAAAATCAATGATACAAAAACATTCACAAGAACTTAATAAAATGTAATAAAAAATTTTAAAGTTCTTTGAAAAACAAAACATTTATTGAGGTTTTTTTTGACATTTTTCTTTGTATTGTGTTTGTTAGCATCAAATTGTCGACAAATTTTTTGATGTCTATTTTTTTATTAATTTCACCATCGAAATGTGCATCAAAATAACTGCGCATATTTATTATGATGTTCCTCATTTCGGATGATGTGTGAACAGGAGCTGCATTATTCATTTCATTTATCGTCGAAATCTTCATCAATGACATATTTTGAGTTTTCAACAAGCTACAAAAGGTCTTTGTCTGCCCTAATTGGGGCTGTACACACATTATCATCATCTACTACAATGAATTCTGCCGATGATACAGTAGAACAGTCCAATGATACAGACATTTTCTCTAAAATTTCATTGTGTCTGGTGTTTTCCGTATTTTGTTCAGTCCCCGTAGGATAATTGTAAGTGATTTTCGTTTCGTGTTAAGAGAAAAATGTAGTAAAATTCACAGTAGTTTGACAGGACCTTTGCATTATTCTGTGATAACCGATTTTCGTCTTAAGCGTTTTCGCGTAAATCGTCTATTTCCCTGTAATTATTTTATACTCCTAAGAGTTATAACACGATATTCATCAAGGGTTTCCAAAATGGGACTCTCCCTTCCCCTCATAACTTAGAGGAGTTATGAATAGTTCAAACTTCATTTTTTTATTAGTGAAAAAGTATGTAATTATTCAGACTTGGAAATTTTTGTTTTTTTTAATAAACTTTATATATTTTTTTTATTGCAAGTGTGAGCTTGAGCGAGTGTTTTATAAAAATCGCACTATAAAGCAATACGAGGGCTATTGGCGGTGTACTTTGCAATTTTGATCAAACGACGAGGTCAACACCTGATCTAACCTACTGTATTGCAGTTTTAGTATCAAAGTATAGTATTACTAAATTCAATACATTGTTATTTCTATGGAGCGGGAGGCGATAAAAATTATTCTTGAATATTGGGACGCAAATAGTGAAAGTTTGAGAAGAACTGTGGTATCATACATAGGTTTTAAATATTTAAATAATTAAATCATAAGCAATTATAATATCTTAGTACTTATAATCCAAAAGGAAATTTAAAAAAAAAAATATCTTTATAATTTCTCAAAAATTTATCTGTACATAAACATTTTAGAAGTAGAAAAACTTTTTATATTATTTTTCTCATTTTAATCGGAATTATTAATTAAAATAAAATACTACTCCAATTTATCTGTAAACTTAAAAACATTTCGGGTAGGAAAAAAGGTATAATAACAAGTTAAATTATTGGTGAATAACACATATGTGTATGATGTCAACGTTCTTATACATGTTATTAAATCCTTCGAAAGCGTGATAAATCTGGACACATAATTCTTAATATATTTGTTTGTTCTGTAAAAATAGTAAATTCTTATGAAAGCATTATCTTAACCTGAACTTATAAGCTAAAGGTATTATTGTAAGAATAAGACATTATACTTATCCATCACGTTCATTACCGTTTTAGACAAGCGAACACTTTTCCTAATTAACATGGCGGGGAAACGACACCCACGAAGATTCTTCTATCACGTACACTCTTCACAGGAATTAGTACCCCAGATCAGAAGGATATAGGAAATTGTAGAAAAAGTATCTGACTCAAAGTATAACGACGATATTTTAAATACTATCAGATCCTACCTGTATCAAGGTTAAGCCTAAATAATTTTTAAAAAGATTTTTTAAACTTACGTAGGATTAAACACGATATACCAGCTGTGATAAAGAAAGTATCTGAACTAAGTATCATGTGTTTTGCTTAAAGCTAAATTTAAAGAATTTTTGTGAAATTTAAGAGAAAAAGATGGGGAAATATTGATTGGATATTAATTTTTACGATGGATAAAGTTGTTATAAGAAGTCGAAATGATTAAATGGTGAAATTGTGAAAACTAAATTATTGCACTGAGGAGATAAATTTCAGTTGTTTGAGAATAAATGTTATTGCTTAAGAAGCAATATATTTTTAATTTAAATGTAATCAAGAGAATTAGTCGTTATAACTTAAGAAGTAATCAATATTTATTTCTCACGTAGCTGTAGAGATATGTTTGGCTATATAGCAAACCTTTATAAAGGTAAGAAAAAAATATATGAATGTATAGTAAAATGAAGTAAATGCAAATTATAAATGAAGTTAATACAAAATACATGTAAGCTATTTAATTCACGAACGTATACACCAGGGGGTGGCAACCTATGGCACGCGTGTCACAAGTGACAAGGAATACAATTCTCAGTGGAACTCTGCACTACTCTGCAAATTTGACAATTTTTATTTGAATGGAAGTTGAAAAATTTTAATGGACCTTATTTAACAAACATCTTCAGATTTATGGACATTTACGGAATTACGAAAAATCTGAAAGATAAATTTTAAGTAAATTTATATAGCTATTATGCAAATCATTGAGAGAGAGAGAGAGAGAGAGAATGTTATTGTGCTGGAGAGATTTAATTTTTTGAAGAGGAAAAATTGTAGACACTCTAATTTTAGCACATGGTTCAAGTATCTAAGAGAAAAATCTATCCTTATATGTAAAATATTTCGAGACCGCAAGGAGATTGCTTTAACAACTGAATGCTCAGAATTGTGTCAGTCTGAATGTTTCACATTATATGTGATATGATTTTGCGATATGAAAGTAGAGCGGTGCAAGCACAAAGTTAGTAATAAAAATTTTATTTATCTCTCAATTTAAACGTACTAAAGATTAATACTTATATCTTGTGTTGTCTATTTCTTATTTTAATAAATATGTTTAAAAATACATAATACACAAGCAAAGTTTTTTATTTTTCTTTTTTTATTGTTGACGAAATAATTATATATAAAGCTTTTTATTTTTATGCTGTGAAATAGCTTTAAACGATTCAAAATTAATATGTAATAAAACTAAAAATATCTAAATTAGTTATTTTTATTCTATAACTCTGCATACATTATCGAGGGGATCGAATTGTTTCAAAAATATTCTACTGTGTGGCACGCTGAATTCTACAGGTAAATTGGCTTAGCACGCCGAAACTAAAATGTTGCTGACTCCTGGTATATATATTAAAAGTCACTTTTCTTTATGCAATAATGAATGACACATTATAAAAAACTTATGATATATGGAAAATGAGTAAGTATTTGTGGTCTTAATAATGGGACAATTGAGATAAATATTGGGTAGGTGGAAAGAATGAGAATCACAAATAAGTCTTACTAGAAAGCTGTACTCGGGATATTGACATTAGACCTCATAACTTTGAGCCACGCTCAAGTGACGAGGATGACACCTAAACTAAAAATGATGAAATAATCTAGCTTCCACATCACACCTACGGGAGGATTTTTGAGCCTCGACAGATTTAACGTGCATTGGCCCTACATGGCGGGTCTTCAGTGGAACGTTTCGAACTCATGACACTCCTGCTGTGAGTCCGTGACCTTGACCACTAGGCTGCCTCGGACACCAAGAAGGACAAAGGGTCTACTTTCAATACATTATAGCAAATTCCTTTTAAATAAATTAGGTACTTTACTAAACTAAGCAAAACTCAGTGGCGCAACAGCCCAGAAAAGGCTAAGGTTTACCGTGCCCCTCTCACTTTTCGTGAACTTAGGTGCTAAGGTACATTAGCAGGTGTTCCGGTCAGATGGTCAGTCTGACGCGAAATCCATATTGTTTTGTTTCCAATCAAGCTTATTTCATCGGCCCAATGAAAGTGATTAAAGGCGGAGTAGACCTTGCCCAACCCAGGTTTTTAACTTCGGACATTCGATGTGGAAGCGTTATACGCTACTACTTGACCACTGTGCTTCATGTGCCGTAATATTTCATTTATATTGAAAAATGTACACCAGAAGTGACTTAGATCTAAGGACTTAGCTACAATTAGTTGGAAATAGTCTTAAACATAATTTTCTAAAAGTGGATGCAATTAATGAGGTACGTCTCTGTGCACAGTTGGATATTCTTTATAGGTAATGAATTTTAAATAAATAAAAATATCATCCAGTTTAGGTATTTAAGTAAAAAATCTAATATCTTAAAATTAAAATTTTTTTTATCGACTTTTTCTTTGTAACGATTTCTTTTTCTATATAAATACTATATTGTCCTTTTATTTTTAATATAGTATATTGAGTATAGTATAGTATATAATTGCACGTTGAGAATTTTTAGAAATAATTCAAGTAGAAACAAGGCGGCCCCTAAAAGCGTAAAATTGATTCTGCTTTAATATTCCTAAATCCTTTTTACAAGAAGATTATGAAAGAAAGAATGGTGAATTTTTAGAATGAAGAATGTCTCATTTCATCTAAAAGGAGTTTAACAAAGAAATTTTTTTCAATCATTAATAAGAGGTTGTCATGCCATCATTTTTATTTTAATTAAAAATAACCCGATTTCTCACCGGTTATGGTAACTATAAAAGTTATTTGAACAGATTTAATTTGGTTCCCTCATTTTTTTCCCTTCGATTGTAATATTGGAAGCTATAAAAATGTAGAACATGTGCTTCTTGTGGGTTCCAAGTAGTTTGTCCGAGAAAGAAAGATCTTTAGACTGTCGGTGAAGGGATTTAATACAAATTGACCTCCGAATTATCGTAAACTCATTTCCACTAGAAGTGCGTTTGAAAATTTTGTAAATTCATTATAAATACTTATACTCATTCTTGAATTTATTTTTTTCTTCTTCTTTCACTTTTAATGTTTATATCATAATTACTTCTGTAAGCCCCGTGTGATACATTGTGGTGCATGTGGATGTATAAATGGTTTCAATTAAAAGGAAAAAAAAATATCGAAGTCACATTTTTGTGTATACTCAAACATGATATTTTCTCAGATATCTTCGAATGTATCTTGCTTTATACAATATAAGAATATGTATTTATTAATGTAATTTTTAAGTATTATTTTGAAACTGAATGAAATATTAGGAAATAATAAGGAAGGGTACATTTTATTTAAAACTGGGATACCTGAAGGCATTTGCCTGAAAAAGTACTATATTAATGAAAATGATACTTACCGTTGCAGAAAGGAAAATCAAAATTGAAAACGTTTTCATCATGGGATTATTTTTTCTTTTTTGATTCTTTCAACTACGAATTAAATATGAGTGGAAATCTGTTAGGCAGGTGAACACCTTTTTGCCACTAGCAGTTCCTCTAAGCAAATTCGGCGAAAATCTGGAAAATAATAATAACTTCATTTTTACATGACATTTATTACCAATTTTGTTTTCAAATATTTGATTGATAAACATATCATTTACCGTATTTAATCGAATCTAAGCCGCACTTTTTTTCTAGTATAAAAGCTACTGAAAATCCGTTGCGGTTAAGAATCGAAGTTTTTAAAAAAAATGCTTTTTATTAGGCAATTACAGGTTCTAAGCTATTTTACACTATTTTTCATTTTCCACAAAGACTTGTTGAGAATTTGGGGTGTGGCTTATAGATTCGAGTACATACGTAG
>BMAV01000797.1:349395-408102 GCA_019973955.1 Trichonephila inaurata madagascariensis
AAAATCGAGTGCAAGGGACCCCACGGTTTTACCACAATGACATTAATTTCCTCGTTAATCATTTTATTCTTATATTAATTTTTTTTCCCTTTTTAGCTCGAATCACTGTAAAAACATGTTTTTTATTTTTTTAAGCTATAATTTGTTTTTCTATTTTTTAGTTCTATCTTCAATAAAAGCGTGTTTTTTTTAGTTTTTTAAACTATCATTTATTCATTGATGAATTAATCTTAAATGCATCATTTTTTTTAGAATCAGGAACACCCATTGGCATCCTATCGGGGTATCGATACAACCTGGTTTGCAAAATGTTGGATCATTCAAATGAAGGAGATGTGGAAGAGATAAGTTTTTAAATATTTAATGAGGAGAAAGGTGTACACTCAATGATATGTTTCGCTAAAAAGAGCTCAATATTCTCCTTAAAACGTACATCAACATTAGACATAAAATTATACGCTTTGAATCGAAGAGTTTGTGAGAGATTATTTAATTCATTGATCTCTGAATCAATTTCCAGATGTTTTGGTAAAATTAAGCAATGGATGATGTTTCATCCCACAGATCCGACAAGGGAATTTAGAAGTAAGAAATTGAGGACGCATACTCCTCTTTTTCACATAAACAACCCCCTTTTTTTGTTGTATTTGTGTTAACCATGAGCGTTTTCTCTTTAGAATTGTTACAATCTTTTACTCACAAAATCTCGAATTAGTCGCAAATCTGGAAATAGGAATTTGCTAATCCTGATCAGGACAATGGAGAAAAATTATTGCATATTTGTATTGTCGTCGGTCTATGACAAGTGTGCAAAATTTTGAATTAATCTCGCCTTTTAAAGTGGGTAAAAATCGAATTCAAAGATTCCGTTACATGCTGATAACGCTAATAAAAGCTTGTTAAAAAAAAAGAAAGTAAGTAAGATATTCATCTATATAGCGCTAACTTAGCCTTCAGGGCAATCCTCTTGTGGAGTCAATTTCTGAAAACTCGTTCTCTGTGGATTATACTCAGCAAATAAACATGCTTGTCAGATTAAAAGTGTGTAGATCTAACAGTTTAAAGGTGGGAATTTTTTACTATCTATACCACCCCCTTAGCATCCTATAAGGTCGATTTCTGAAAAAAAGAGTTCTTATCTAATTGCTACTCCACGAAAAAGTATGCTTACCAATATTTTACTCTGTAGGTCGAATAATTCAGAAACAGGAATTTTCGTCGTTATGACCCCACAACCTCCCTTGGTAGACGATTTTCCCGAAAGGAGTTCTTAACGGACATATACCTAACAAAATGATCATGTGTGCCAAATTTTAAGTCTGTACCTCTAATTGTTCCATAGATCTTGGAGGAATTGCTTTCCTCTTTCATATATACGTTACCGTTAAAGTGTGTAATTCAGTTATTTCATAGAATAACTATAGGTATTTCATGAAATAACTGGACAAGACAGTTAAAGTACATAATATATGAAATATTTCATAGTTTACCTAGTACTTCTATAAAATAGCTAGTTATTCTTTGAAATAACTAACTACACACCGATAAAGAGAAAAATAAAAATAAAAATTCAAAGTTATTTTATAATTTAATAAAATCTCTCGAAAAATGCATTTTTGTGGATAATTAATTGATAATTATTAAGAAAAGCAGATGATTAAATTTATTATTGTTCATATTGCTAGCATTACTTAAACAGAAAAAAGAAAAAGAATATGTGTTACAGAAATAGTTACATTTAAGTTTTATCAAAAAAAAAAAAAAACATATGTTGGGAAGTAAAAACATTGTGTAAACTTTTTCAAACAATATGTGAAGAGAATGTTAACTTAAAATTTATGAAATACCTTTACTTTACTTTTCATTATTTATTAGAGTTAGGGTTACTCTGTTGATATCTTCAAAAGTTGCATAGAAAATAATTTTATTTTTTAAATAAGCACACTTCTTTACAATCACACATTTTTTTACACGAGATCTCTTTTTAAATTCTTGTCCAGTGAGGCAACTTTGTGCTGTTGCCACAGATCGAAGCGTTGTGTTAATATTTGAAACTACTTTAATGGAAAGTATTTCATTCTCACATATACTAAACTGAGATCTAAAATGCAATTGATTTTATAGTACTATAGTTTAAGTGGTTCAAAACTGACTAAAAGCAGCCAGAACAGGTTTAAAGAATTCTAGATTAATATATTTAATACTTTAATGATCAAGTAATCATTATTCTATGGAATACCTAGTTTAATCGTAGAATTCAATATTTGTATATACTTTAACTGACTTGTCTATTTATTTCATGAAATGCCTAATTATTATTTTTAATAACGGAATTCACGCTTTAAAGGTGACATATATACCGATTGTAAACACCATGTCATTGCTTCCCATGCTAACCTGATAGATAATTAACCTTGTGATCGATAACGAACGGGCACAAATTACTTAATTAGAAATTTCATAGTGTAGCAAGAGGGATTAAAACAATACATAATAATATTAAGGCTCTTTGAGGTAGTTGTAGAGAATGGATAATGAGAAAACTCAAATTTTTTCTCATCATCTCATTTGATTTAAAAAGGGCAAATGATATTTGATTTGTTAAATGGGTCATTGTGTTGGACAGAAGCAGGCAGAAAAATATTGATTTTGGAAACTTTGCAGAAATATACAGAGATATTCTGACTTTTGAGTAAATATGAAATACACTATTTGAAGATAAAATTCCAACAATACATTTTCCTTTTGAGAGGAAATTTTTCTTTGAATTTCAAATTGCATTTAAATTTCTGCATTTGCTCCTGAAAGTATGCCGCCAAACTTTATGCCCCAATGCAAAAACTCTTTTAATGGTTATTTATTGTAATATCAGGTATAAGTTTATTCAATATCCATTTCAAAAGTCTCCCGTGTAAAAGCAAATGTATAGTTCATTTGGACCGACATATTTTTTATTATTTTTAATTATATCTATCGCGATATTCTACTGTTAATTTCTCGAAATCTTCTATTATTTTAAAATATTCTTCCTTGAAACATTTGTTTATATATTTTATAGAAAACAATATGTAATACACTTACCAATAGTTTTATTTACCTTATATTAAAGCAAGTAAAATCTGAATAGTTGTATTGTAAAATAATAATATGAATTGAAATTTCCAAAAAAATTACTTGATGTTGTTTTTTTATTAATATGTGAAATGTGTTGTAATGTGTGGGATATGTTTCATGTAAATAATAATTTACCAAAATTAATTAATTAATTCAATAGCATTCTAGTGATTTATTGGATTAACTTAATATTGCATTTAAATCTTCTTAAAAAACCAGATTTAAAAATAATATATATATATATATATATATATTTCTACAATAGCCGAAAGAGGAATCAGTATAGTAATGGCAGTTTGATAAAAATACGATTACATTTTTGGAAAGGCATCGTGTTGAATACAGGTACCAACCTTTAAGTCCTTGACGGAGGCTTTGTAAACGGTACACACTATAAAGATGGATGTGTTTCCTATATCCCATTTCTCATCGATGTTGTTTGAATCGATAGAAAAAGGGACTCAGAATCTTTCCATTAATTGTTTTTATAAATTAATCAATTGAACTGGTCTATTTCTTTAATATTTAGCACAGCATTTACTATCATATTGGTGGCTTAAATTATAATAATACAATGCATTTTAGAGATAACTAATAAATTTTAATTTTAAGATAACATATAACAATGAGATCTATAACTAACACTTTTACTTATCTGTTGTTTAAACTTTAGATTTATGAACAAGATTCGCTAATTGCTTTCTTGAAATTTTAAGTTATAAAGAAGAAAAATAAAACTATTAGTTATTAATCTAAACGAGTGATTTTTAATTCTTTTGATCATAATTAAAGTATTTGTTTATTATAGTTATTTACAACTAAACAATGCGAGGTTTTCTAAATGGGATAGTAGAAAAAATCACAGAAAACTTGAAATCACTGGAGACATTATATCAAATTATTCTATACACGGAATGATAGGGATCCACTTAAGTTCAATAATAGTTTAAAGGTTTATGTTTTAAGTTTAAAAGATTCGGACAAAAGTTGTGACAACCTACATAATTTTCTTTTCGTGTTTCTTTACTACGAATGGCACGATGTAACAGATGTTTCTCAGGCTAAAAATTCTCACGGCTTAGTTTTAAGACAGAACAGTAACTTAAAGAGTGACAAGTAAAATAAAACCTAATATCTTAAGAATTCAGAAATGAAACTAAAATGTTACGATGCATAAATAAAAATTTAAAAAAAAATATTTCAATCTTTATTTTTATAATTTATTTAATGCTGACTTTCCTGATAATCAATACTTCTACTGGCTGTCCGTACGGTGAATGTTTCTTAAAGGCTTAATTCGACAGAACACTTTTAGGCAATATATAGGCTCTAAGTTAAGAGTTTTTTTTAAAAATTTGTAACTAGGAATTTTTTATTTGATCTCTGGGTTGAAAGTGATTTAAAAAGGAATCAATATTTTTATAAGTTTTTACATCTAAAAAGTATTTTATTTAATTGCCGATCAATTTTTATTTTATATATAGAAGGAATTGTTTGAAGTTAATCCCTCTATATTAAAAAAAAAGGTGGGGTGGGGTTCCGATTCTGCAGTAAACTTATTTCTACGTAAAAATAGAAAATATTTAAGGTATAATTAGTAAAACAGGATCGCAAAAAGTTGAATTTAACTGAAGGGGAATGCTAAAAACGATTTGCTTAGGTAGTCCCCCCTGCCTTCCAGTGCTTTCTCGAAAAATCCGCTAAGTCATCTTGATATAAGAAATTTTCTCCAGTAATTTCCAAAAGCATGCATATGGTCACCATCAACAAAAATAGTCTCCAACATGGTCGCTAAGTCGCCACATTTGGTGGCCAAAATGATGCCAACTTGGTTGTATCTGCAATATTTCGCCAAGTGTTCATTGAAAGGCTATTAGAATGTAAGAAACGGCGTTGGTTGTTAATATTACCATTTTTATCATAAAATAAATACAACAGAAACAACACAGCTACAGTTTTACAATTTGTGCAATGATCATGAACAGTTGTATGATTTGTACAAGGGGTGTCAGTACACCGTTACGCGGATAGAGGGAGCTTTCTCCCTTTTTAGTTTATTTTAATGTTTTAAACAGAAAGAAATGTTATCAATCCCGTTAATTAATTATACGCTCAATTCAGCATAATACTAAAATATAAAAATATATAAAAAATAAATACTTTTAACTGCTACTGCACTGAAAAATTAACCTAATTAACAGTACATTAATTAATATTTTAATCTTTATCAGATTCAGTCTTCGAGCAAAAACATGGCTTATTAAAAATATTCGATTTATACTTTTAATTTTTCTCCTGCTCATAAAACTTCCAAAGTCATGAGTCAAGTCAATCAGCCATGAAATGCTAGCAATCTTCCAGGGCAAGCTATTAATTAGAGTAATCATGCATGGTTTTCAAATTGGACTTCACTGAAAACAATGAACGAAAAATAATTACCTTTCCTTCAAAATCAACCTAAGAGGTGACTTGAGATACTGTATTTTTCGAACGTTAATTACAGAGCGTTCAAAAATATTTGGGAGAGATAAATTTTTATTTTGGAAAATCTACAGCAAAGAGGGGTGTTTTTCTTTATTTTTTGTTTAATGAATTCTTCATTCTTTAATAAGGCCAAAGCGTAAGTTTGCTATTATGGGGAACTAAACCCCTAAAAGAGGTAGTAAAAAAAGGAAAAGTTTTAAGTGCTGAAGTTCCCAGTCATTGTTGATTTAATGGATTAAAGGAAAACTCTTTTTACTTAATCGTTCGATGCTTGCTGGCGTTTTGTTGAAGACAAGTGGTGAGGAAATATAAGAATATAATGAGAAAAAATATAGAATTCTTGTCAGTTTTTTTCATAAAAATTTGTTTTTCGTATTGTTTTTGTAAAAAAAAGGGTCACTTATTTTTTTAAAAATAAAGTTAGTCAGATTTTTTGTAAATATTGTTACGAGTTTTATGTAAAGAGTATTTAAAATAGTGTAAATAATTTACATCTGGATGTGTAATACTATTATATAAATCTGTGTTGTATTTATTTTATGTTAAAATAGTTACATTCCCAAGCAATGATGTTCTTTACTTTATAATGGCGATTCAATGGAAACTTGGTAAATCTTGGCGATAGAGCTGAGTTGGCATCATTTTTGGCTACCATTTTTAGCGAGTTCGTGACTATGGATTTTTTTTTAGAAATTTGAGGAGAAATAATATAATATCACGATCTATGGTGCAAGCGGATTTCTCTCGAAAGCTCCATGAGGCCTATAATTAGGGAGTCGTTTGCCGAAACTGAGTAAGTATTGTTCTCATCGTCGATGAATAGTATTGGTTTGACCGTGAAAAGTCAACCAGTCATTAGTGATTACTTCGGCTGTTGATTAGGACGAGCTTGCACTTGTGAATGATGTACCCGTGCTTTTGCTTGTGGATGATGTAACCCGTAACAAATACATGTGAGCCCCTCATATGTATTTGTAACAGGTTACCGTTGTAAGCATATTTAATAACGTATGCTATATGCTGTTTACTTAAACCCGTCACAGTTGAGATTTACTTCTGCAAAGGATCCAAGGGTCTCAAGAATTTATAAGATATTTAAGAATTATTTGTTTACAGAAGACAGAATCCTTGCACAAATGTAACTTTTAAAAACACAGCTGTAACAGAAAGGAAATACAAAATAAAAAAAAAAAAACCCGAACAATTTATTTTTTATAGCTTAGACCAGAAATGGTGAACCAATAGTACGCGTGCCATTGATTGCACGCGATACAATATTTAGGGGACGCCACCGATCCAAATAATTTGCATTTGAGTTCAAAATAATGAAGTTTACAATCAAATTATTACGAACAAACGTGAATGATCGATCTCGGGGCGGCGGGGAACACATTCGATTTTTGTTATTATTACAGGAACCTACAAGAACTTCCCAAATTTGAAAAAATATATATATCGAAGATTTAGATGTACGAGAGAAACTAGACGAAGAAAAAGCTATTGAGGAATTTATTTCTGTAATTGATTCTTCATTCAAGGAATTTTCAGCAAGATTTTCTGAGTTCAGAGAATGATCGAAAACACTCAAGTTTCTAGTGTACCCGGATGTTACTTAATTTGATAAATATAACTTGTCCCAATTCTGTTGGTTGGAAATTGAAGATTTTTTTTTTTAAATGCAACTGGTTTATTTAAAGTCTAGTTCAATATGGATTCAAAAATTTATTGAAACAGGAAACAGTTGGATTGATTGAAACAGAAAAGGTAACAAGCAATGTATAAAAAATGCCAGTAATGAAATTTTAGAAACAGGGGATTTAATTCCAGACACATACAACTGTTTGAAGAAGCTGGTTCATGTTTTTTAAACCACATTTTCATTTATCTATGCCTACGAGTCATTTCTTTCTCTGACGAATGAAATTAGAATTGCTTCGAAACCGTTTGGCGGAGGAGCCCAAGTTAGCATTCACTCTGCTAAAAGCAACATCTTACACAATCCTAATGTAAATTATTCATCGACTAATCTGCAACAAAATAAATTACACTAATGTTACTTTAATTTGAAGCAGATGTATAACTCAAGCATTCACTACTATACACGTTAAAATATATTTTTCTTAGTAAATAGTTTTGAGTTATTAGAATTTAGATTTATCATTTTCCCCAATAATCTCAAGTCAAAATTATTTGACGGCGCTTCCATACCACCTTAAACATTTCTGTGGAAAAAAAATGGCACGTTGATCCATTAAAGTTCACCACCCCTGCCCTAAACCAGTGGTCATCAAACTTTTGGTGAGAGAGGATACATTGTAAGGAAAACAAGACAACAAATTTATCAAAGAGCCATTTATCCAAAGAGCCAAATACGCGTGCGGAGAATAGAAGCCTCCAATAGCAGTCACGATCAAGACTATTATGTGTACTCCAACTAACATTTTCTTTTATAATATTTAAATAAAATCTTTTTATGCATAAAGTACCGTTTTTCCATTCCTTCCAAAACTAAGAGTTTTTGAAGATGTTTTAATTTCTGTTCCACAGTTGACTTTGATTGTTCCTGCATACAAAAGTCTCATTTCCTCACTTCTTAAACAGGTTACAAAATACGGTATGCTTTTTCGTCAATTTGTCAGACTTTATAAGTACCTCTTGCTCAGTTTTAAGATCAGGGACGATCCTAGTAGGTGTGCAGCGTCGCACACAGGTACCCAAAACAAGGGGTGGCCGCAAGCCACATATAGTTCTAACAAACAAGCAACATTTTTTTTACGAATTTATTAAAATAAAACTTGTAATAAATCGAAAAGATATGCTGAATTTTAAAAAAGTTGCCGAAAAATCAAAAATCCCAGTTTCCCATTAGTATGCCATAGTTTAAGAAAAATAAAATGCTAGTGCACAGTGTGTTGGTCAAAAGTCTATTAATGTCTACTCTTTACACACACCCTTCCCTTGATAGCAAAGTTCATGAAGAGTCGGCAACATCACAATAGAAAAGGCTTTCTTGCTTATCAGCAGCACTGTGGATCGATGCTTAACAAAGGCATCTCAAAATAGATTTTTATGAAAGTTACTTTACGACAGTGCTTCTCAAAAATTCAATGTTGGCGACCCAATATTCAATCAGAATTTTCATAGCGCCACCCTTCAATACAATAACAATGTATTGAATTCAATAATACTACACTTTGACGCTGCAGCTACAATACAACTTAAACCTCTTAAGTACCTCCAGCGTATATAAACGTCTTGCTCAGCTAAAATGTTAAGCGCCCCGGACGTATATGTACGTCGTTCCGAAATACGATCCTTTCTAGGCATTGCTATCCATAAAATTATTCCGAAGCCTTTGGAATGCAAAAAATTACCTTGAAACAGTTTCTGAAGGATTTTGCTTATGTGTTCCTTTTGTCCCCCCCCCCCATACATCACATAAGCGCCCCTACGTGGAAAACGGTGGCATTGGGAAGAGACTAGCGTACATTTTAATCATCAATTAAAGGATTAAATTATAAACCGTACGAATTATCAACATAAGTGTTAATTTTATATATGACAAGCCCATGGGGTCACTAGTATTTATCAAACTTGTTCTTAACTTAGTATTATTAAGTTAATTATAAAATACATTTTGCAGTACTGATAATTTTATAAGTGTTTGGAATCAGTGTAAATGTGTATTTTTTTTTTATTATGTCAGAATGTATTTTGTTTGCTTTATTTTAGGAAATCATTAATTTTTTTAAATAATCATTTGTTTTCGACTTTTCAAAATGTTCACGCCCTCCTCATAAACTTATCACGCCCCCTGGGGGGCATGCCCCACAGTTTAAAAAACACTGCTTTACGACAATATCTAATATGAATAACATTACCAAAGATATAGGAGTGATTGAGTTCAGTATGTTTCTGGGGAAATTAGAAGTCTTTCAATTTAGAGAAATAAACTAGAGAGGAAAGAAGTGAGTTTTGTATCTATATGCATTTTTATGAATGTTTTACTCTTTACTCTTATACAGGTAGATGTTAGTTTATAACGTCAACTTTAAGTATTAGTCAAAAATGAAAAATTTAGAGATGTCACTGACACCCAAGGATTGGTCTTGCTCAAGATTGTTTACAAACTCATGTTTTCAACTTAGAAAACGTTACTAGAAACCACTTAGAGCAGAATATTTCCATGGCGGTCTTTCTACCAATGAATTACACTTTTACTGCTGTAGAACTAATTTTAATATTTTTCCTGATTCCCACTACACTTTGTCAATGAAGAACAATTTCACACAAATGTTTAATTTTAAGCGAGATTGAGTTAATTGAGACAATAGATAACTATAAAGAATAAAGAGAGGAATGAAAACAATAATTTTTAGTAGAGATGATTATATTTTGAATAATTCATATAGACAAAAATCTAAAGAGCCGAAACCATCTATAAAAATAATCACCGTTTGAAGACCCCTGCCCCAATATCATATAGAGTTTTGCCCTTTCAACTGATGTTTGCGTAAACTGGAGCAGCTGATTCACCATTATTTAACACTAGAATTTTATCTATTTTAAATATAAAAATAAGTGACAAATGACATTAAAAACCTTCTTAGCCTTTTGTGATAATGACAGAATTTTTCATTTGGAAATATTGATAAAAAATACTTTGTATAATAATATATATCAACGTATCATCACAATATAAGTTACTGTATACATACTTATGAAAGGGCTTGTTTGTTTACATTAAACACAATATTAAACTAATATCTACCAAGAAATACTTTTAAAAAAAGGAGGAAAAAAAAAATAAATTCTCAACTCGAGTAAAGACTGGGAACACACATATTTATTTATAGAAATGATGTAAGTTAAATATTTCTTAGAAATAATGTAATATTTGTTTTATAGTGGATATATTCTTTTTATTTTATAATCATATTCGAATAATTGGGTTAAATAAATATTTACTTTATTATTGATACTTTCTTTTGTATATCAGTCGTCATTTTTGTTTTACATGCTTTCTTTATTTTGGGTATTGTGGGTATTAAGAATAGAAGTAGCTCAGCCTCACCATTGGAAATGTTATTAAAACTAAATTGCTTTTTAAATAAAATTGATTTTTCAGCTTATGATACCCAAAAGGATTGATTTAAACAATTCAACAACAAAACGAAAAAGGCTTTACTATTATATAAATATAATATGAGGTAATTACATAATCAATAGATTATAAGACTTATTTCTTAGTTTAAACATATTAGTATTTTACCAGAAATTGAAAACAAACTGTTGATGGCAAAATTTATTATTTAGTACAATTATTGCATAAAGTAAAGAACAGTTCATACAGAAATCTGATTAAAAAATTTCCCTTTATCAATACGTTTAATAAGAATGAATAACATGATAAATAATTTAAGGCACGGGAAAATGAAAAAAAAAAAAAACGCTCATTTTTTAGATAAAATAAAAAAAAAAGAAATCTGCTAAAAATTTTTTCAGCCATTTAGAGTCAATCTCTTTTCTGAATAAAAAATAAAATATACATCCTGAAAGACTGTTTACATTAAAACCAATCAAATGCTATATACTGGTATTAATTTTCTTGCCAGAGGAAATGATTCATTTTACCATTTTTAATTCCCAGCATTATTAATATCGCTTCAACAAAAAACTCATTATAATATAAATGATTTGGCATTAGGCATATATTTTTCTTTAGAATTTCATATATTAGTTTGTAAAATTAAAATTTTGCAAGAACCTTCTTTCGTTAAATGTATATTTAATTAATGTAAATACTCAATTCATAAAATCCAAGCATGCAACGAAAAATATAATTTTATTTTGATAATTGTGCATTTTACATGAAATGATATCATTTAACCATTTCCTGAGTGTTATGATTTACAGTTTTAGAACAAAATAATGAGAAACCCCATTTAAAAATGAGTCGTTTTTCGACCGTCCAATAAACGGTCACCACATGTCGCAACTGTGTGACACATAGTAACGACGAAAAGGAAGGTATCAGTAAAGCATACGACCATATCAGAGTTTCATGAGTAAAATTCAATTCCTAGCAAATCATCATTATGTCCAACCACCCTGACGTGAAAAGATGCATGGAGCTTGCTTTTCTAGAGCATCCATGTCCAGAACATCCAAGGACCGCTGTGACAAGTGTTATGACAGTCTATACAAAATTGGGAAGGTGTCTTCGGCGAAGCACACAACAAAGGGCGAAAGTCAAAGTTGAATGACCGTGATAGACAGGTGTTGGAGAGTATAGTCGCACGAAAACCCTGGAATACACTGCCGCAGATAATGTCCGAGATGAATATCCACCTTTAGAACCCCGTATCCTTGAAAACTTTTCAACGGGAGTTGCATGGCGTGAACATTTATGGCTGAGTAGCTATTCTAAAATCGTTAATTTCACCGCTAAATGCTGCGAAATTTACTACAGAGGTGACGAACCCACCTAAACTGGACACAACTGAAACAAGAATAAGTCATCTGATCTGATAACTTAACACTGTGGCACAACAGCCCATGAGGACCAAGGATAACTGTGCTCATTTCAGTAAACGAAACCTTCGGCCCCGAGGTGCAAAAGCAGATGTTCCGATCAGATGGTCATTTCGACGTGAAATCCCCAGTATTAAGTTCCCAAACAAGCTTGGTACTCATTTATCGACCCACTGAAGGGATGAAAAGCTGCATCAACCTTGCCCAGCCCGAGATTTGAACCTTTGACCTGTGTTGTGGAAGCGGAATGCACTACCCTTCAGTCACTGGGCTTTTCTGGTGTGATAAGTCCTCATTTATATTATTCCTGACAAACGGACGTGTGTTCGTCTGGCGAACATTGGCAGATCCATTTCACTTTGGTTGCCTCATTCCAACTGTGAAACATGTAGGTGATTCTCTGAGGGTGTGAGACGCACTCTACATTTCCATAGATTGGGACCACTCGTTGTCTTGAGGGAAGTGATCATAGGCAACTATTATCGAAATATCCTCACAGATCATCTTTACCCTATTCTTTAGACTCTCTTTCCAGGAGAACGTTCTGTGTTCCAAGATGACACAACGCCTCTGTTCACACATCTTGCTGTGTTGAAACATGGTTAGATGAGCGTGATGATTAGTGGAACATCTAATATGGTGTTCCCAATCACCTGATCTGAACATCATTGATTGTCTGAAGGGTATTTTAGAGAACAAAGTCCATGCTAAATTTCCTTATTCACGCACATTATCTGCGCTCTAGACAGCCCTCTATGAGGAATTGGTGCGAATTCCGATGAACTTTGTTCAAGTCCTTTATTTGTCAATTCCACATTGAAAACAAGCTGTTTTTCAGGACAAAGGTAGCCCAACTCTTAAACTAATATGAACATTTTCGTTTCCCGCCAGGTGTTCCTATAATTTAGTCCTATACACTGGCATAGCCATGTGTGGTCCCCGTATCAAAAATTCTTTGAGGGATCTTCTTATGAAATTAAATAAAATGATCGTATCAATAAATCTTATTTGAAAGTGTGAAAATATGCATATTTATACCAGTGGAGTAGCTACTCTAAGTGGACCCTGTATCAAAGAACCTTGGAAACCCATTCTAAGGGCGTCTTAAGAGTTTTCGATTTTTTGCTTAGATGTCTAGTGTCCCTCAAATCTTGCGGACGCCGTATCATTAATAGGACGGTAGCTAAGCCCCTGGCCCTATATTTGTATATTTAAAAGATATTAATCAAATTAACTAACAAACATTTTATTAAACTAAGTAGCAACTAATTAGGTAAATTTAATTTAAAAAGGTAAAACACAAAGTATTAATGCAATTGATAAAAGTAAGTAATAATTTTCTTAAATTTCCTAACTTTTTAAAAATGTTCTATACTTCAATTTCTAAAAAAATGAGGATTTAAACGACCGCAGAATTTTAAACCTACTATATTAAACACATTTCATTTCGAGCATTTAAATTAGTAAATATGAACGTAGCAAAACAAAATAAAAGTCGGAAGAAATATGCCTTTCTTTCACAGTGGATCGTATCGATTGTTAATTTCCCCCAAAGTAAAGTGTAAGCTCATTTAAGACATTTAAAGTTCGAACTCACGATTCAGTCATAAATATCTTTTATGACCCCACTGATTAAATTGTCTGACGAACATATTTTTTCTTTTCAAACTTTCTCAAGAAATAAAAAAGTTTTAGATGAACTTTTATGGTATTCCAAATTGATTAATGATGCAATTCAAAATATTTTCTCGAACTAGAAATGAGCGAAAACATTTGAATGCTTCCCCCATTTGCATTTATTCTGATGTGAAAACTTAGAAATCGTAAAATAAATGAGGTAAAACTGTTAGGAATATATATATATATATATATATATATATATATAATTGTGTTTAGAGATGTATATAGTTATTTACAATGCTAGTGGTTTCATATTAGATATAATTGACTTTAACTAATCATTTTTTTGCTTCAAGGACATACACAAACACTTGCTTGCATTTTTTTTTTCATTTTTACAAAGTATGTAAATTAGTGCTTCTCAAATAATATTTTCCTCACCCCCCTACTCCATACAATAATAATGTATTGAATTCAGTAATACTATACTCTTATTTGACTGTAAAGCTGCAATACGTACTTTAACCTCCTAAGTGAAACTGGCTGCTCAGCTCAGCGAAAGCATTAATTTTCTGGACGTATATATACATCTTTTTGTTGTGCGATATTTCTATGCACTGCTATCCATAAAATTATTTCAATGGCTTTGGAATGCAGTAAAAGGACCTTTACAGTGTATGCAAAGGAGTTACTTATTTCAGAGGATTTGCCTATTTTTTTCCCTCCCTCCCGAAAGAAAAAACAAAAACTATCACATATGAGTGTCTACGTGGAAAGCGGAAACATTGAGGAGTGAACCAAGTAAATTTTAATCGATAATTAAAGGAATAAATATAAACCGTACAAATTACCAAGCTGAGTTTTAGTACAAATGCATAAGGTCACTGATAATTATCAAATATGTTCTTAACTTAATAATTTTAAATTAATTATAAAATACATTGTACAAACTGATAAATTTATAAGTGTATTATATCAGTGTAAATGAGTATTTTATTTACTTATAATATTAATAATTTTTTAAAATAATCTTTTGTTTTCGATTTTTCAATATGCTCGCGACCTTCTCATGTAGTTATCACGCCTCCCCTAAGGGGCGTACCCCACAGATTTAGAAACGTTAATGTAAATGATTCCATTTTTCATACAAGATCCTGATAACTTTTGATACTCTCCACGTTGCCCAATTAAGCTACACAATTAAAATTTGTAGGTAAACAAACGTATCTATCTATGTATCTATGAGTCACTATCTTCTCACGAACCACAAGACGCAGAAACTCGCCAAAAATACCAAAAGTTTGGGAATGATCCAAGAAATCCGTTTTAACTATTTATATTCCGATATTCGAATAAGATAAAAAGATATTTATTAAAAACCTTTAAATGGATAATTAGTGCCATTTTTCACCGCCAGGGGCCCAGTTAAACTTTTTTTTTTTCCAGACGTTTTTAAAACGCGAACTAATTTTTTTCATGAGATTCAGACGAAAAAATAATTACAGATTTGGTAAGATCATTTACTTCGCCACGGTACGGTATAATTTATTTTACAAAATAATTATATTTTCTATTTTTTACGATCTTTTTAAAATGAGTCAAAATGGATACGTTTTTATGAGAATGATTTTTAAATCGTTCCGCTTGCATTTTCTTTCGCGCTAATGAAAAAAATATTTTACACTAAAAAAGTTCATGCTTTTCGCTTTTAGAATCAGTCATTTAAAAAATTAAATGTCAAAAACTGGGATTTTTAAGATTTTTCAAAAAAATACTCAAAATTTTATTTAAATACTTAATAACTTCTTTATTTATAAGAATAATCTTACGAAACCTTTTTTTTCCGTGTCTAGAACAACATTATACGTAATTTGTTTAAAGATTGATAAAATATCTTTAAAATTACGTTTTTTTTAAATGTGTTTTTCGTTTTTTTTTCCTTTTTGCGAGAAATATGTAGGCATTATTTTTTTTAAGTTTTTCGTTTAAAAATTTCCGTAGTTTGCAATCGATATATGAAGATTGAAGGCATTAACTTAAAAATGAAGCCCCAAAAAATTTTTTAACTTTAACAAATAACACAATACGAAATTGAATATATCTTCTTTTATTTTAAAGGTATTTTCACTGCTTTTCCCCGAAGGAACACATAGCGTGCTCGTTAAACGCGCTTCTTTATAAAACGGTAGTTCGCAGGTTCGAAACTGAAAAGGAAGAGATATTCAATTTCGCATTACGTTATTTGTTAAAGTTTAAATTTTTTTTCGGGATTCATTTTTTTTAAGTTAATGCCTTGAAACTTCATATATCTATTGTAAACAATGGTAATTTTTAAACAAAAAATGTAACAAAAATAATGCTTTAATATTTCTCGTAAAAAGGGAAGAAAACGAAAAAGATAAGATATTTTATCAATCTCCTTAATCTGTACATAGATTGAAAAAAATTAAGGTTTTTTTTCTTTAAAAAAAATTGTATTTTTCGTTTTTTTCCTTTTTTGCGAGAAATATTTAAAAATTATTTTTGTTACATTTTTTGTTTAAAAATTACCGTTGTTTGATATAGATATATGAAGTTTGAAGTTAACTTAAAAATGAGGCCCGAAAAAAATTTTTCATTTATAATTCGTCACAATTCTGTGTGATGTTGCTGCTATTTTTTTTTTTTTTTTTACAAAACAACGAAACTTTGCATATAAATAAATGAATTTAAAAAAAGTTTATTGATTATTAAATCATATTTTAGAAAATTCCTTTGCATTTTAAAAAATAAAATAATTACTGTAATTATATAAATATTTATAACATACTTCATAAATATAATTATTAATAAATAATACTTTTTGTAAATTTTGTAAGAAAAAAAAACATTAAGTAATATTTTTTTATAAAAATAAGTTACAAAAAGTTTTATAAAAAGATATGCAATGTGTTATAAATAAGATATTATATAAACTATTATAATAATACATAAAATTATTGTTAAAATAATGAATATGTTACTTTTGTATAAAATAGTTTTTTTTAGTCAGCTACGTGTTTAAATAATTTACTAAACATAGTGGAATGAAAAAGGTTAAAATTAAAACAGAATATCAAAATGTTTTTAGCAGATCGTTTTTTTTTTTTTTTTTCAATTTTTTTCAGTACATGTATATATATATCTAGGCTTTCCCCCATTCTGTTTTTTTTTCTAACTTATATATACATTTATATGTTTAATTAAACTTTCAAACGTTCAGAAAAAAGCTATCGTTTCAATAGCAATCTGTAAATTTTTCTTTTATTTATTTCTTATAGAAATTTGATTTTAATAAATATATGTTTTTTTTAAAATGATTATTTCTATTATTTCATTACTGAATGAATTTTTTGTTAATTAAAAAGTACATCATCTATTATTTTGGATCAAAATACACATTTCAGAGACTATTTTTAAGCTAACTATTTGTAACGAGTGATGTATACATGAAAATCTGAAATCTGTTTTATTATTTTAGATTCTTATAGAAACTAACTATATGATTAAAAATTGATGAATTTTTTTTGTTTTACTTTTAGCATCAGAATCGTTTTCTTTTTATTGCTTCACATTAATAATTTTTTAATTCTAACACAATATATTGTTTTTATAAGTCATACATCAAAATTTGAAGCTATAACTTATCTGTGAGAAGGAGGGAAAGATAGAACACACACACAATAATTTTACACTAAAAAAAACCGTGTTCGGTCTATAGAGAGGGAAAGAAACCTGTCTTAAATCAAAAATAAGTGGAATGGAACAGATTTTGAAAAAGGAAATTTTTTGAATCAATTTTAGAATTCACTTACATTGTGCGCTTACAAACACACACACACAAATGCTGGTGTTATGAGGAAAAGAGAAAAGCTGAGCAACGCCGCTCTAAATGGTGGAAGGAGGGTTTTGGAAGTCATTTTTAAAAAGAGTATTAGAAGTGCTGATTTTGTGAAGGAAAGGGATAATTAATAAAAGTAGAGAAAGCCTGTTAGCTAGTACTACAATCACTTCCAAAAGATAAGCACGGAGAGGAAAATGCTAATTTCCGGAAGCCAATCAGAATTGAAGTGAATGCAATGCTCTGCAGAGGTAGATGGAAGTATGCAAATATGTTAGGTAACAGCCAATTGTGCTTTCATATCAAGAAATATGCAAAAAGGGCAGTTTTATAAGAAGCCAGCTTTATGAAGGGATACAGAAGTTGATTGTGTGTGTGTGTGTGTAAGTGCTGATAGAAGGTGTTTAAAACTTTCAATTGTTGTTTTTCATGATTTGTTTTCAAGACATATGTGTTACTTCCAGAAAACTTCCATATGATTTCCAGAAAACGAATGGAAGATTTCTGAGCGCTGGCGTGCTGAGCGGCGCATTGAAGCAGGGCAGCCGATCACAGATGTTGCTCTTTTCTTCGGCGTTCATCATTCTGTAATTTCACGTTTATGGAAACAATTCCAAACCACACAGACAGTTGTCCGAAGGCTCGTAGTTGGTCACCCAAGGGTTACAATCCCCGCGGAAGATTGATATATTGCTATTGTAGCCAAGCGGATTCTCAGAGCGACCTCCACACGGTGACATCTATGGTTACAGTGTCCATTGATAAGGCTATATCTGCAGCTACTGTACGCCGAAGATTACATATGAATGGACTGTATGCCCGGGTACCTGGAGTTTGTGTTCCTCTATCCGTCCAATCAAGAGGGGCACGATTAAAGTGGTGTCGGGAACATGAAAATTGGACTGTGTCTGAGTGGGGAAATGTCATGTTAACTGATAAGTCAAGATTTGCTTTAGAGCCAGATGACAAGCGTATAAGAATATGGCGTAAACAAAGAACACGCAATCAGCCCCAAAACATCGCCGAGCATTACGCATTGCGAGGCGGAAGCATTATGGTGTGGGCAGGGATTTCATTAGGATACCGCACCGACCTGCACATCTTTAAACGGGGCTATGTGACGGTTGTCCGGTATCGAGATGAAGTCCTAGAACACTTTGTGAGATTGTACGCTGCCGCAGTTAGCCCTACTTTTGTTTTAATGGACGATAACGCACGTCCCCATAGAGCTGACAACGTCGATGACTACCTGGAGAGAGAAGAGATTGTGCGTGTGGAGTGTCCAGCATATTCGCCCGACCTTAATCCCATTGAAAATCTTTGCGATGCTCTCGACCGTGAAGTATCTTCACGTTTCCAACCTTCAGCCACTCTTATTGAGCTGGAAACTGCTCTAAAAGAAGAATGACGATTGCTTAAATCTGCGGTGGTTGCCCACCTAACTGAAAGCATGATCAGAAGGTGTAAATTTGGCATACAGCTGAGGAAGGATCACATACCCTATTAATGTCCCTTTTTTTACTTTATACGTAATTCTTTTTAAGTCTCCAGTATGACATTATCTGATAACTTACAAAAATTTTATATTGTTTTCATTTCTGTATATAATTATTGATTTTGTTTTATGTATAAATATATATGCTTATTTACTGCCAAATTTTGTGTCAAGCAAATAAATATTTTTTGAATTTTTTGCATTTTACATCTTCGTGCTTAACTTTTGGAAGTGAGTGTATATAAAACATTAAGAAATTGTAGTTTCATCGTTCTTAGATTGCATACTTTGGAATTATAACCAATAATCACTTTAAGACATCTTTAAAGACCTTTCAGACAATTGATCCACTCCAAAAATATTCTCATGTTCAAAAGGAGTGAGCAATAGGTCTTCAAATGTAACGTACATATACGGTTGTATAACGTTGCTAAGAGTAATGTTTGCTGCTAGAAATGTAATGACAAAATGACAACTGTAACGAGAACATATATAAATACGAAACAATATCGTGTGATTGTGGGACATAACTCAACAGTTCCAATTGCATCATTTCAGCTCTTCCCCGAATTATGGTCTTCTTCCTCACCACCTGTAGTATATTGTGCTGTGCTTATCTGTAAAAAGCCTACTCTGATAACAGCTAGTCCCGCTACACCAGTAAAACTGATTATTGTGGCTGTAAGCAGACTGCAGTTATAACGTGTACATCGGCAAATCTATTTTCAGCGTTGAAAATACGAATGTATGAGAATCAACAGGAACCATCATTCAAAAACATTTGTTTTACTGAAGTATACAGCAATTATCCCCGGTCGGATAGTGAACAGTGAGATAACACTAGAGCAGGTTGCCTTTAATAATTCATATAGAAGCTTAAAACTTCAATAAATTCTTGATGACACTTCACATGCAATTGTACAACGTTTCTCATACATCAACATATGATGCCTATTTTCAACCAGGTAGTTTGCGTTCCATGCAGGATACATATCTTTGTACTATTTCCGTTTTGGTAGTTGTCTTCCTTGTTCAGCACAAGATCCCTACGATTATTGGCAACCAAATATATATAAGCCTGGTTAGATTTCTACATTAAGGACTCCTAGACCTTACAAATCTGAGGGAGGAATACCTGGAATAGAGCATTGCAGAAGAAAATTAAAAATATTTTACACTATTTATATCGAATTGTAACAACATGTACACAGCCAGGGGGCTTTTAAACCAATTACTGATTTTAATACTCTGCGTATAACTGATAATCTTTGAAGAGGCATGGGGTTTTGAATATTTATATATTTCGATCTAACAGTTTCTGTACAGATATTTAATCTGTGTAAAGGCAGTTGCTTTTTTCACAGGCACACACTTATACACGCACTAAAGAGTTTGAACATTTTCGAAATTTTCTTAAATACATTCATTTCCTGAAATTGTTATTCAATGTTCCATAATTAATATAATATATTTCATTTTTTACATTAATTGAAATTTAAAGCATTATCTGGACCTTGTTAAATTATGCTATTTAAACACTTAGATATTGTGATGAAGCCGGTCTCTTCCCCCAAATACTAAGAGTGGGGCTTGAGAGACATTGGGAAAATTCCAGAAATTTCCCTAGTTGCTGGGAAAGAATTTCGTAACTGGGTGGTCAAATATTTGAACCCTTTTTCCCAGGCTGTCCGGACCGTCAAAATGAGATGCCGGAACATTGTGCTTTCGTTTTCCCAAGATTCGTTGATGTGGGAAAACTTACAATGTGCACCGAGCCATCGGCGGCGTTTGGGCAAGATATCAGATGGGCTGAGACCAACAGGGGCGTCTGAAGAACAAGAGATCAAGGAAGCCGAGACCGACAGGGGCGGCAAAAGAACAAGAGATCACAGAAGGATGATTAGGCGAGAGATGGTTAGAGAGAGAGGGAAATAAGGAGACGGAGAGAGTCCGAAGGGAGACTGGATTTTTAGGGAGCCGGTGAGGTCTCTTCAGCGATAGAGAAAAATGATAGTGAATCCGTGAAGTACGGCGAATTCCGAACTGGGGAGATTCGGGAACGGTCTGAGTCCGGATCAATGATAGGAAAGCGATACTGAATCCGCGAATTAAGGCGGATTCCGAACCGGAGAAACTTTACGTGAGGGAACCGATTTGCAAGCCCCTCCCGCTAAAGACTTGTGATACAGTTATACCTTAGTCCGCGAAGTATGGCGGATTTTGGAACCTTGGAAATTGTGAAAGAGCAACTGCACGGTGGATTTAGAGCCAGCGAACTCCCCCAGACCCGGTGTGGAATTGCCGAGAGTGAATGTATAGGACTTTTCTCTAGTCTAATTACGTCATTATTTTAATCGAGAGAGATGAGACATTGCAACAAAAGAGACTCGAAATCTGTGGACCCTTTTGCTAATTAATTGTGATAGAATATTCTTTTTTTCTTTTTTTTTTTTTTTTTTTGATGATTTTTTCATTGAAATAAATAGTTTATCCCAGAGCTGTGTGAAGTCATTACAATATGAACGGGAATTTCAAATTTATCAATAAATTTGCATTAATATTTTTAACAGCTCAAAACATTTAATGCCACGATTGATTAAAAGACAGAAGAAAGCTCCATATAAAATGTGCTTTATTAAATTAGTTTAGAAGAAGTTTTTTTTTTCGTCAAACATGATGCCAGTTGCAATTTTTAATTAAATGTAAAGAAGAGAATTTTTCTATTGATCAGATTTAATCTATCGTCAAGAGTCAAATTAATTTCTAAATAAAGAATTTTTTAAACAGTGTTTGCTTGATTGTAAAAGAAGGGGGTTCAGAGTGATTGATTCATTTATGGAAAGCATCAAGGTTTTTTTAAGTAATCATTTCGTTGCTCCTAAAGCAGTGCTTATCAAACTTTCAATATTTGCAACTCAATATTCAATCGGAATTTTCATAGCGCCCTCCTCTATATAATAACAAGTTACCGAATTCAATAAAACAATACTTTGACGCTAAACCTATACTACGACTTTAACCTCTTAAGAGCGCCGACTTATATAAACACCTCGCTCATCCAGTGAGGTAATTTCACCTGACGTATATGAACGTGTTTACGAAGTACGATCTTTTCTGTGAACTGCTAACCATAAAATTATTCCGAAGGATTTGGGATGCAATAAAAGTACCTTAGTAGTGCTTGTGAAGGATTTATTTTTTTCAGAAGATTTGCTTTATTTATTACTTTTCTACCCCCCACCCCACCCCCGAACACACTACATACACTTGCCTGCGTATTAAAAGAGGGGCATTGGGGAGCGAATCACGTATTATTAATTGGCATTTAAGGGATTATTTATAAATCTTACAAATTAAAAATAAGTGTTAGTTTTTGCATATAATTTTATAATGACAAGCCCTTGGGGTCACTGCCAATTATTAAACATGTTATTAACTTACTGTTTTTAAATTATTTATAAAATACATTGCGCAGTACTGATACATTTATAATCAGTGTAAATGTACTGTTTATTTCTTATTAAGTCAGAATATATTTTGTTTGTTTACTTTTAGTAAATTAATAACTTCTTAAAATAAATTTTGTTTTCTACTTTTCAATAAGCCCGCACCCCCCCTCCTCAAAGGATTATCACGCACCCCACAGTTAGTTAAACACTTTCTTGAAGCAATAAAAACACAAGAAAAGAAAATATATCACAATACAAAAGGAAATATTTTCTTCTAAAAGGAACATAGTACATTTTTCTCACATATTCTAATAGATGCGAGTGAATCGTACCTGCCTTATCATTTGTATGTTGCCAAGAATTTAGTTTTTATAGAGGCATATAATTAGCTTTCATGCAATATATATATATATATATATATTATCAAATATTTTTTTAAAATTACTTTTTCTTTTTATTATTGTAAAAATAAAGTTTTACATTCGTATTTTCACAACATTGTTTCCAAAATTGGTATGATTTTCATGCGAGACCTACGAGTTCTTTGAAATAACTTGAAACAACACTCGTAGATATCCATGCAAAAGGTTCACCCACACAATTGTTTCGCAATGCTCTGGTTTGAATTATGGAAAAAGAAAGATGTGAGAGGGTTTGCTTAGTAAGCGAGTTTCCTGAAAGAAAAACATCCTCTCTCAAAAAGCAATTTCTGCTACGTATGCGAATAAAAACTGGCTCAGGTTGAAATATGTGATTCTCCGAACAAGGTAATACATTTCGGTACATTGAAAAATGATGAAGATGTCGCTAGAAGAAATAGATGTTGGGATTTATTTTGCTGAAAGCTCGTAGATCTTGAATTAAGATTATTTTTAAAGAAATAAAATCAATCAAACATGAAATATTTATTTCAAATGTAATTTGTGATGATAAATAATTTGGTATTCAATTTCGGACTGTTATATGCTTTATCATTTCACTTAAGGGATTATTAAGGAACATTTTATTTGCGGTTTAATTGTCTAGTAATCGAACGTATCTTTTTTCTATCTGAAGCAAATTTCAGCGTTATTTATAGAAAAAAATTGAGTACATAATGACAAATTTCATGTTTATTGCTATACTCCATCTTTATTTAGTAACATTTAAACACTGAATAGGAAGTATAAAATGTCTATATATTTTTTTAATATAGATAAAACTATGTTGATTTTTATCCACGCATTCAAGAATTTTGCACGTGTACAAGTATATATATATATTTAGTTCCAAATTAACTGATGCATGTATATGCTGGGTTTTTATTCGTAAAAAAGTTTCTATAATTTGTACATAATAGATTGAGCTTGTGGTTTCGGTATTTAAGTGTATAGAATAAAGGGATTTCAGATGATACCAAAACGATTGCTCTCGCTTTATTTTATTAACCTACCTCTAAGCGCGATTCAAAAAGTTCCATCCATAGGCGTGTGGCATCTCTTAGATGCATCATCTCATTCTTAAGTTTGAAGAGAATTTAATCATTTGAATGGTGAGACTTGACATTAAAATATATTGAATATAAAATAATATTTAAAATAGAATTAGAAATCGACATATCTAAAAGAAAGAAACACCATAAAAAGACAATGGTTAGTTAATACTGTGTTACCACTATTTACATTTTAAGGTACAGACTGGGTGGCTCAGTTGATTTGTCGCTGACCTTCTGCATTTAAGATTGCGGGTTCGACCCCGGCCCAAGTCGGTGGATTTTCATAATGCAGAAAATCGACAGCGGGCATGTCGTATGATTATGCGCCATGTAAAAAGTCCCTTGAAGTGCCAGCTTAGGTACTCTCGGCAAAATAAAATTCTTATGTTCATTTTCGCATCGTCAGAGCTTAGGTGCCTTCATCTGGGGAGGAGACTGGAGGTCAAAATTACTTGCGACAATGAGGTTGATTCATGTGACGTCATAGTCACATGATAGTGAAAGCCACGTGATTCTAGCCAATCAATCCAAAAACTCATGTGACGTCATAGTCACACGATAAAAACTATCTTGTGTTTCCAACTAATCAGTTCACACGCTCCGGTGTTGCCGAGTTTTGCTCTTTGCAGAAACTTTCTCTTAAAAAGAGTACATATGTATACAAAATGTATTTTATTTTTAAAAGTATAAGCATAAAATATGACTTTTTTTAATTAAAAAAAATCTTTTTGAAGAAATTTTTTTCTCTGATATTTAAACATCTTTAACCAAATATGAAATTTGAAATTTTATCTGAGTTTTACAAATAGAACAAGTACAATTAGTTTAATATTTGTTTTGAATTCAATGGAAAACACGTGTTTGTTTTTATCATGTGAATTCATGAATCAAGCCCATTGGTATCGCCTATAAGGTTACTCACTAAAAAGTAATACCAGCTCTTGGAGAATGAACTAGGCCTTCAAAGACAAAAAAAAAAATGCCAATACGTGACCCCATTAGGAAAAAAAATTAAAAAGAAAAGCATTTTAAGATGCCTGTTGCAGTCTTCACAAATCACCTTAATATGTTCAAGGCACATGAATTTTCCGTATAACACATTGCTATATTATAATAATCTTTTCTTGATGTTCTTACAAAAGGGAACATTGCCTTCTTTTTTAAGATTCTGGTGATGTTTCTTTTGGTTTTTCGTCTTAATTGAGGCGTTGTATATCAGATATTTGTTCAATCCTGAGACAAAATGAACGAGTCATGTATATGTTACACTCAGACCGTCTTCGCAGGTGCTCTTCTGAAAGTTCGTGATCTAGTTTTCATAGATATGTGCGCGAGAATCTGAGTGATCCGAGTGAGGATTCCCATATAAATGTTTTGAAAGTTTATTCCAGCTACATTGTGGATCTATTAGATTTAATGGACCCTGTCCCCTGAAATATGAAGGAGTCATCCTCGTCCTTTACACTGAATCCTAGGGAGAGTGACGAAAGTCAGATAGAAGAAGTTGGGTCGTGTTCCAACCCCCTTGTGGACACAGAGCACCAAAACTATTTCTACTATGCATCTGAGAGATTCGCGTGTCTAAAGGAGTGTTAATTGAAGTGAGAAGACAGCCTTACTTTTCTAAAAAAAGTGTAAAATATGGCTAAAAACAAAATAACAGAAGATATTTTTTCTGGCCCAATAGACTTTACTTTTTTGCTGAAATTAAAGTTGCTTTGAGCACAATCAAAACGTGTAGACAAAATTAAATATGCAATATAACAAAAAAAGTAAAGTTTCAGTCAATCTAGCACATCCCAAATTGTTTTCATGCTTGACATATGAACATATGTCAAATATATATGCATGTGGGGAGTTGGACTGCTATGTATTAATAAGTTTTTACATATTCTTATAAACTGAAATGTATTAAAAGGATTTACTTTAATTTATACCTTATTATTTATTTATTTTATTTATATATAAAATAATGTAGTTTGGCTGATCGAAACAATTAAAATCCATTAAATTATAATATAATTATTGATATTATCGTTAAAGTAAGTTTCGCCTGAAAATCCACAATTTTGATGAACTACAGCTCAATAAAAGGTACAAAGTGTTGCAGAGATGTTAATTTTTTCAACTCTGAAGGAGTTTTAAAGTGAATAACTTTAAAATAAGAATAGCAATTTTTCACCACTGTTAGGCAAAAAGACCTCATGCTTTAAGCATGTTTTAATGAGCTTCACAAATTTACCTCTTATTAAATAAATATAACATTACACAATAATATATAAAAACAATACGTATATAAGTTGAGCTGTATGAATGTTACAATTAGTATTATGCAATTTTTTATGAACTGGTTTTCTAACTTAATTATCTATTCAATTTAAAATTCCTTTTTTTTTTGAGAACGTTCCCTACGCATAAATTGTTGCTATTAAAATTTTTTTTGCAAACTTTTCCAAGTTCGTCTATTAATATTTAAAATTGTATTAATATAATCAGATAATTTATGTAACATAAAAAATACAAAAATGCGAGCTATGATTCTTTTAATAAAAATATAACAATAAAAAAAAAACATTTTCAATCAATAACTTGAATTCTAGTTTTCAATTTCTACTATTAGTTCACACTCTCTCTCTATATGTATATACCGGGTAGTTAAAATTAAAGTTACACTATTCAGAAGCCTACAGAATCCCGTTCTGATCATCGGATCTTGATGAAAATTGGAATATATGCTACATGGACCTTGGAGAAAAGATTTCTGCAATTTGGAAAAAAAAAATAGTTCAAATTTTGACCACTAGGAGGAAATGTGGTGCCCAAAAAGGGCAAAAAATATGTTAGAATCGTTAAAATTTATTCAATTACAAAATATGCTCCATTGACATCAATAACGTGTTGAAAGCGCATTATAGCTGTCTCAATGGTAGAGCGAAGCAACTCACGAGAAATTTCAATCCCCTGGCTTATATGCTAGCTTTCAAACCAGGACAATTCCTAATTCCTCCTCTACAAACACGGTCTTTTAGAAATCCTCACAACCAGAAATCGCAGGGATTTAAGTCGGCTTAGCGAGAAGGCCATGCATCCGGAAAATATCTGCATAATCACGATTATCCCAAAAGTTAGCACTAAACAGTGTTTTGACTTCGCTCCCATTGTGAGGAGTTGCATCATCTTACATAAAGATAGTGTTTGGCAAACATTGTTGTTCCTGTAAAAAGGAATGATTAACGATGGCAAACGTGCGCGGAATGATTCTCTAGCTATGACTGCAAGTTTATATAGAGAATTTCCATAAAGAATGTTCGCTAAAAGTCACCTGGTGGTTAAAATTTGTACTAATTTTTTTTTATTTCTCAGATTTTTTCCCCATGGTTCATATAGCATATATTCTAAGTTTCATCAAAATCCAATAAGCAAAACAGGTTCTACAGGTCTCTGAATAGTGTAATTTTAATTATATACACCCGGTATATGTATATAGATATGGTTCAAATTTTCAATCGTTAATAAAATACTTTCTATTCATCCATTCAAGTTCAAAATATGTTTTAAACTTGTATTGGATGGTATTTGATATAATTTTTTTAAATATTAATTTCTTAATTGAATTAAAAGATTAATAAATAGTAAACAACAAAAATACTAGTACAACATCATATATATATGGTAAACTCGTTCGTTGCTTCCCTGTAGCACAGTGGATAGCGCTTAGGACTTCGAATCCAAAGGCGCGGCTTCGAATCCCACCTAGGTCGGCCTAATTTCTGAGAATGCGATTTATTTTTCACTATTCTATTTTATTAAAATAATTAAATTTTACTCTGTCATATGTATATACATATATATATATTAATTGTAATTATTTAATTAAAAAAAAACCAAAGTAAAATTTTTCTTTGTTGACCTCTGTAGGAATTGTCTTTTATATTACTTGTTGATTATAAGAAATTAAAGAGGAATGGCATTATTGAGAACACAATACTGCAAAAATTCTCAAAATAATATAAAATTTATAAAAATAAAACAAATGTACTTTGTACACATTTACTTTTGTAATGATCCAGCAATGGTAATCACAAAATTAAATAAAGAGTAAACGAAAATTGTCATGTTATGGCTGATTATTTTTCACCTCCTGTATGTTATTTTGTTACCTAACAGCTTATTTGAAGACCGGATTGCAAGAGATCCAAAATCACTATTCTTAGCAAGTAATAGATAGGCTATCGATAAGTTATCTAATCAGACGGAAGTAATGGATGTTCTTATTGCGGGGTAGTCTCAGATTAGAACAGCAGACAAAAGAGAAAAAGAAAGTCAGTAGAAAGAAATGCGAAATCCGAATCTCTATTTACGAAAGGAGTTAATAAGTTCTCGGAAATGAACGTGTAAGCAAGTTTTCCTTGTAGAGGATCACTGAGCATCATTACTTTCTCATACGTGCAGATCTAGCTTAACTTAAGGGTAATAGAATTTTATATAGACCCAGGTTATAGAATGACATTTTGGCCTTCTCCCCGTTACAACTACACATGTTACATAAATTCAGTCATTAGGTTAAGGTTTTTCTCTATTTCCGAATTCATGAGCATTTTTTCTATAACTCATAAATTACCTACATTTAAGATGAGACAAAATATAATGATTATACATAAAATTAAGGAAAGATGAAATTTTTAATTTTTGTCCTAAGAAATATTACTATATTATTTGAGTATAATAATAGTTCGTTTGTTTTTGTGTTATATTCCTATTTATTAGTGCGATAGAAAACAACACTACTTAATACTAAGAAATAAGTCAGACTGACCACGTGACTGGAACATCTGCTCTTGTTCCTCAGGGGCCAAGTTTCGCGTATACTGAGTTGGGCACAGTAGGCCTTGGTCCTCAAGGGCTGTTTCAACACTGATTTAAGTTAACCCGGCATCATTCGCGCGAAAAAAAACAACCGGAGGTTCTCGCGAAAAGTATATCATACCTAAGGGTGTTTATATTCTGTTTTACTGTGTAAAATTTGTAAACAAAAGTTAAAAAGGAAAAAAAAAGTAGGAAATACAATATGTTTATTACATTTTTCACACGTAAATTTAGTATTTCTGTTCTTTTTACAAGGACATTCAGTACATGGTTAATACACTCCTTTAGTGCATTAACCTCCTGAATGCGATGTTTTCACTGGATCTATTTTTTTTAAATCTGTATCTTTAAAAATTAACAAATAGGAGAAAACTTCTCTATTCTTTAAATTCAAAAATTTTGGAATTTCTTTTCTATTTTCTCATTGTTCCAGCATTGGTTTTTTTTTCTTTTTCCAAAAGTTCATCTGAAAGTGGAAAAATTGTGTACCAGTTCTCTCCTTTAAAATTACGTTCTTCCCAAATGTTTTTGTGTCTTTAGATATAAAACATTTATTTTCAACAGTGTCTCCCTCTCCTAAATTTGGATCGCTTTCATTGGAAGAATCATACTTATCGTTATACTCGTCATTATTTGATTTTTCCTTATCATAACCGCGAAGATTTCTTTATCCGAAAATACTATTATACTATATTTATTAAATACTTCATCTATTAAGTTACTTAGGTATCACATTTCTTCATCCTATTTATAAAAATACGCCATTGCATAAGAATGATTTTAAACCGTACTCATGCATTCAGAACTGTAACACCAATTCGCGCCCAGGGAATGAAATACCCGAAGAGGCGGTATCAAAAAATATGTATTTAAAATTCACCTACATGCTAAGGCCTCTCAAAGGATATGATCTTAAATTCAGCCACACGAGAAGCTAGCTATCCATGATCCAAAGAAAGTTTAGAAGAAGCGTTTTAAAAAGTTGGACGGTGGATATAACATACCCTGCACGAGAAGTGCCGGGTTAAGTTAATACTAAGAAAGCTAAAACACATAAATAAATTTGCTTAAAAATTCAGAGATTTTTAGTTTAATATGAATAAGAAAATATTTGTGTGAAAATCTTTTTTTTAATAAATATATTTTTATTCAAACAGTTTTACATTATTTTTCTACATATAACTACTTTAAATAAATTCATTTTTACATCTCATTCTTAGGCTAATGAAAAATTAGGGCTCAACGAAAGGCATTATGTATGCTATATTTTTTTACATAAATATTAGCTAATTTCTAAAATCATGTATTAAGAATTGTCTGTACAAAGCTATGATTAGTTAAAAACACATACAAATTTAAAAAAAAAAAATTCAAATTTACCGTTTATTAGTTAAAATGAATATATTTATTACAGTGTTTATGCTTTTTTCAAATAAATATAAAATATTTTCTGAAACCTGATTTACCAACAATTACCTTAACGAAGTTACGATATTTTAAATGAATTAATAAACAATCAAAATCTCTCTCTCAGTTTATCAAATCAGTTTATAATTTGACTGTCAGTTTTTACATTTTAACTCAGTAAATGTATAATTTTATATTCACTGATAATAAAAAAAGTATCAAAAAAAGTTCATAAAAGTATGAAAAATACTCAATTAGAAGTAAAATGTGTATAAAGTGTTATAAAGATTTATTTGAAGAACTTTAAGAAGTGCATTAGGGATATTTTGAAGAAGAATTGGAATCACAATTATATTAAAAAGGCATTATTCAATTTTCCGATTTAAAATATAGCTCACTGTAATATTTTTGTACTTTAAGTAATGTGAAAATGTTAAAACAATGAGAGATATAATAAATAATGATAAATATTATATTAGACGAATAAGAAAACTCAAATAAGGGGCTTATATTTCTAACTGAAATTAAACATTCTAATTAATTCTAATTACGTATTTTTGGACGAAGAAATTCTCTTCGTTGTTATGATGAGGAAGAATCAAATAATGAAGAGTTTAACAAGAAGTACGATTCCTCCACTGAAATCGATCCAGATTTAGAAGAGGGAGACTCTGTTGAAAATGAATATTTTATATGTAAAGATACAAAAATGTTTGGTAAGAACGTAATTTTAAAAGAGACAGCTGGAACACATCCACTTTCAAATAAACTTTTAGCAACAAAAAAAAAAAAAAAAAAAAAATATTGCTGGAACGATGACTTAAATCAGTGTCGCGACAGTCCGTGAGGGCCAAGGCCTACTGTTTCCAACTCAGTACACGTGATCTTGAACCCTGAAGTGCATGAACATATATTCCGATCAGGTGGTCATCCTGACGCGAAACCACAAGTGTTAAGTTACCAAGAGAGCTTGGTACTAATTTTATTGACTCAATGAGAGGATGAAATGCTGAATCAAACTTGTTCAGTCCGAGGTTTGAACCATGGACCTGTGGTGTGGAACAGCAATGCACGCTGGAACAATAGGAAAAAATAGCAATAACAACAAAAAAAAAAAAATTTGAATTTAAAGAATAGTAAAGTTTATTTATATATGATTAATTTAAAAAGATACAAATTTAAAAAAAAAAAAATATATGATCCAGTGATCATATTGCACTCACTCGCGGCGAGATTAAAATATTGTATAAAAAATCTACTCAATGCCCTTAAAAATGAACAAAAAAATTAAATTCACGTGTGAAAGATGTAATAAATATATAATATTTCCTATTTTTCTTCCTTCTTAACTTTTGTATACAAATTTTATGGTAAAAACAGAATGTAAATACACTGCGTTTTTTTCAAGAGGGTGATGCCGGGTTAAGGCGAGTGAATTATTTTAAAAATAAGTTAACTGAAAAATACTGATAAAAAGAATACTTTTCCTCTTTTGAAGAAGTGTGTAACTAAATGTCGAATATTAAAGTTTTGAACTTATCAAATTTCAATGCAATGGATTGAAAACAAACACACCAAAATTAGTATGAAACACATTGTCAAAGTTTTTAAGTTTATATTCACAATATTAAAACAAATGGTGTCAATATATGTTTAATGTTGAATATTTAAATAATTTTTAGAAAGGATGAAAGACAAACGGAAATTCCTGTCATTTTATTTAAAAAAAGGAAAGGTGTGTAGAGACAGTATTTACTCTATCCATTTATCCAGTTTTTGAAAAAGAGTTGCATTTAAAACTACGACAAAATAATTTAATTCTATACTCAAATATCGTTTGTTAAATTAAATTTTATTTATACAAGTAAAAGGAATGTCATGCAAGAGAATATTTTCAGAACTATTGAAAACTACTGCTTCAAAAATACTTCAACGCACTTCATTTTTTTTTCCAGATGGGAATTCTTTACCAATGAGTTGTTATGTTTTGAAGAGTGAAGTAATGGTAGTGTTCTTTGTAAAATTAGACTTGGAAATGACTAAGTGTAACTCAAAAATTTTTGATGGAAAATTACTTAATGCATGTTTTTTTTACTGGGGTTACATAAATAATCAAGTCTAGAATGCTACAATATATTTTTTAGAGACTTGACTTATAGAAAATATATACTGTAAATAACATCAAACAAATTTGTACCCATACACATAATTACTTTTATTTGAGGTGTATAATATGAATTGACACAAAATTAGTTTCAAAATATAATTAACATAGTACAAAACAAGTATTTATCATGGCTTAACATATGACAATTCTTCCCGTTTCATGAAGAAAGTCTAAAATGAATAGGAATTCTAATGCTAAATTACTTAATATAAATAGTATAAATAGGGAAAGCTTTCATATATATATATATATATATATATATATATAAATTCTTATTTTTTATTTACCGCAAAATCTGCTGTATAACGCGCACCACCGCATAACAATTACCTATACATTACTGCTGCATTTTTTTTAATTTTGAGGTATATTCTTTGTGTAACGCGCACACCTATTTTTACGAATATACTTGAAATGTACATGTGTAATTCTATTGTGTTTTGAAGTCATTTATTCGAGGCATTAACCTAAGCTTTTGAAAAATATAGTATATTTCTAGAACTACAACTCTTTTAGTTCATAAGGTATGCCATTTTCTTAAATAAACAATAATTCTACATACGTAGAACAATATTTATTTCTTGACCATCTCTATTTTTATTTTTTTTATTTTTAAATCTATCATTTTTATACCAGACGTATAACGCATACTTTTAAATTTCAATATTATTTTTTGTGTTAGAAGTGCTCTTAATACACCGGATTTTACGGTAGTTATAATTCAATGTAAAACATAAACCGCATATAAAAATATTTATTTTATTTTACTTTGTAGTTTATTACTTATTAATGGATTTCTATTTATAAAACAATGCTTTTATACTTACATAGGTGTACGCTTGTGTTATTATTTTCATATTTATGAATAATATAGTTTATAAGGTATTATTTTATGTATATGTTACCGTTTAAGAGGGAAATCCACAATTTGATAGAATAACTAGGTATTTCATGAAATAACTAGATCATTCTAGAAGTATATAAAATTAGTGAATTCTACGATTTAACTGGGTATTCTATAGAATAACGATCACTTGATCATTAAAGTATGAAATATGACACTCGAAAGTTCTTCGAACTGGTTCTAGCTGTTTTGGGAAGAATTTTTCCGATTAGCCGAAATATATAAACCAATTGTACTCTAGATATCAGTTCAGTATATGTCAGCTATAATTAATTTCATTGAAGAAATTCCAAATATTGACACAACGCTTCGATCTATTGCAACAGCTCAAAGTTGCGGTACTGGGCAAGGATTTAAAAAGTGCTCGGGTAAAAAGAAAATGTGTAATAGTAAACACAGTGTGCTTATTTCAAAAATAATAAGCAGTTCAATCCAAATTGTCGCCACAGCAGTTCTTGCTCGAATAAATAATGAAAAGTAAAATATAAAAGTATCTCATAAAATTTAAATTAATATTCTCTTATATTTTTGTTCTAAAAGGTTTACACGATGTTTTTATGAAGCAATAGTTTTTTTCTCCAGCGTGTATTTTTGTTGATAATATTTAAATATAATCTTTTTTTTTTGCAATATATTATTTTTTCTCTATTCTGTTTAACTAATATTAATATGAGCAATATAATAATCAGGAATATGAGCAATGTATGGTATATATATATATATCATCTCTGCTTCCCCTTATTAATTATCAATAATTCATCCGCAAAAGGCATAAAATGTATTTTTGAGAGATTTAAGCTATTTATGATCAATTAATTTATAAAAACTTTTTGAAATTATGTTTATTTTTAACTTTAACGATCTATCCTTAGTTATTCCATGGAATACCTAGTTATTTCTTTGAGTAACTAAGTAGAGTATGAAATTTTGCTCCTCTATTATATACTTTAACTGACTGGTCTAGTTATTTTAAGAAATACTTATAGGTATTCTATAAAGTAAATGAATTATATACTTTAGCGGTAATATATATATGAATTATGTACGTATGAAGAAGAAAGAAATCAAATTAGTCAACACTGTATAGATAGATGTTACACTAGCCTATTTCTGAAATTCATTAGTAAACAATTTACTATTATTATGTTTTTACTTTTATTTTATTTATCATAATTCATTTATAAATAAAAGTAAAAATCAATTTAGGCTTAAAAGAAATGCATTAATTTAAAATACCTAACTCTGCATTTGCCAAACAATAAATGTGTACTCCAGGATAGAAGAAAGCTTTCATTATTAAATACTTTATTTTCCCGTTATTACTTACTTTGATAAAACAAATTAAAAGATAAAATTTTGTTCTTAAGCATAACTCTAAATGATCAGTGAACATTGAGGTGGTTTTAGTTACATATTTCCTTTTATTTTATGACTCTTTTATAAACAGAATAAATATCAACTGACTGTAAGTGAAAGAGAACATGAAACACGCGACACAATAATAAAATGGCTTGGTAATACTTGGTGCTGATAATATTGAAAAATATTCCATGAAATTAAACACAACAAGGTACAGAAGAACACGAAGTAAAATTAATAAATACGCAAAAGATCATACGTAGATGGTATATATTATCCAAACGTAGAATTGCCTCTGAAGAATTCTTTGTCCATTAATCATCTATAGTGGAATTCGTCTTTAAATGCAATGGGCTTTAATGAATTAGGTACAAATATTTGAAAGTATAATTTTGTCAAAGCGACGTAATTCTTTCAATTCGTTTTACTTCAAATATATGAAATATTTCTAAGAGAAACAATGAAATGTGTTCTGAATTATTTGAATAATAAATTATCTTTCAAAAACTTTTTTTTTTTGAAAAAAAATTGTAATTGGATTTTTATGCAGATGAGAAATGTCTTAAAATACTCAAATGAGAAATATAAGAATATATGCATAATGAACTACATATTTAACGTCATTTTGTGGAAGATGCATTAAAAAGCATTTTGCACGACATTATGTTTACAGTAATTCACTTAATTCCCTAAAATACTCTTAATTCATTCTTAAAAGAAAAAAAAGGGGCCTTGTACAGCATCTTAATTTGATTTCTGTTAGAAAATAAAGAGGCGGCCTCTGTTTTTGTTAAGTACTAGCAGTAATTCTAGAAAGGCTTAATCAATTCAAAATAGAGTGAGTAATTTATAAAGAAAAAAAAAGAGTAATTTATTAGTTTTTCGACAGTAAATACAGGAAACAGTTTAATGAAAATTCTTTGCTTGGAAACTTGATGAATTTAGCAGGAAAAAAATTAAAAGGCTTGGAGAGTATTTTGGTTGAACTGTTAATGTAAATTAATGGAATACCTTGTTTAAAAATACTATGTTTTTTGAATTTTGTTATTGCTATTTGTTTTCAAGGAACAACAGATAAATAGAATAAAATCATTAAATATTCAGAAGGAAACTTTGTTGCTGTAGAATGCTAAATTTTACCTCATTTAATTTATTAAACATTTATATAGATCTTAAACTGTAAAATAATGTTGATATTGTAGTAAGTAAATCCTATGAATCTGAAAGAGATAAATCTTGTCCATTAGTATGAAGAACAAGATATGCATTAAAAGACAATAAAAGGAAATCAATAAATCAAAATATGAAACTACTATATTTCTTAAAACTGTCACTGAATTATCCACATCTCTCTTTTTAGCACACACACACATATATATATATATATATATATATTACCGGAAAAGTATGAAATCCGGCATTCTATAGAATGCCTAATGAGAAACCGCCATAGTATGAAATACATCTCCGATTCGTTTCAAATATTGCATGGCAAGACACTAGACTTTTAATGCGTTGCTGAGGCTCAGATTTTGTGTGGTTTCCTAGGAAGTGACAAAATACCCAATTTTACTTAAAATTGTTCAACAAAAAAATGGGTTCTTTCTTGTGCTGCATGAAAATGAAAGAGCAAGCTGTAGTGTTAGAGAAGGAGTCGGTCTATAGAAGGGGTTGGCAACCTATGACCTTTTGAATCAATTAATTGAAATGGGACAAAATTATTACTATTTAATATTGGTTTAATTGAGTAAATGCTACATTAATTCATTTTAACTGCACAATCCAGAAGAGATTACTTACAGAATATATAAATCGTACACTTACAATCTGCTTTTGATTTTTTTTCCAATGTGAGTTATCAAATGTTTATTAACGTCACACACTAAAGCACATGTGGCACTCTGCACTACTCAACAAATTTGTCAATTTTTGAATGAATCTAACTTGATAAATTTGTAATGAATCTTATTTGACAAATAACTCTAAAATTATGGACAATTACGGAATTATGAAAAAATTTGGAAGATAACTCTAAAGGTAAATTTACAACTTTTTTGTAAATTATTGAAAGCCGTTACTGGAGATATTTAATTGTTGGAAGAGTGTGGATTGGAAGAGTTGGAGATGTATTTTCCTTTTCCACTTTTGGTTCTACATATCTAAGTAAAATATATTTCCTCATACGAAAAATATTTTGAGTCCGCAAAGAAATTGTTTAACAACTGAATGCTCAGAATCATGTCAGAATAAAAGTCACAAATTACACCCCAAATTTTGCGATATGAAAGTAGAGCGATGCAGCACTAGGTTCACATTAAAAATTGCATTTGTCTTTTATTTAAGTGTAATGAAGGGATATACTTATATTTTACGTTGTATATTTCTTAATTTAATAAATATTTTCAGCAAATGTACAATTTATGTACAATTTATAGTTTTTATTAAAATTTTTGTTGAAGAAATATTTGTATTTTATGCTGTTTATTTATTTTTTAAGTTGAGAATTATTTTTAATTGATGCAAAATTAATGAATAATAAAACTGTAAATCTGTATTCTCTTACTCTGCATGCATTACCACGGGGATCGAATTGTTTCAAAAATGCCCTGCTGTGTGGCACACTAAATCATAATTGGTTGATAGGTTTTTGACACGCCACAGCTAAAAGGTTACCGAATCCTGGTCTATGGGCATGAAACAACTATTCTACGAAGAGCTGCCCAAAATTCGAGTTAATGCAGCAAAATAAAGAAAAGAAGGAAAGGGGAAAAAAAGTATTTTTTTACTGAAACTCTACTTTCTAGAAGTTAATAACTGATACATAAAATGCCAAAATGAATATTAAAAAGGAACCCAGGGACTATTGGGAATATCTATGAGGTGATTTTTGTGAGGAATATAAGTAAACTCATATAACCCTGTTAAAGAAGGCGTCAGTATTATACAGCAGTGGTTCCCAACCCCCTGTTCGTGGATCAAACGGTATAGGGTTATTCAAGGAGCATTAAATTATTTCCATTTTATTTACTGGGGTGTATTTCTCTAGTGTTTATGAGATTTTTCCTGAAAATTACTTTATATTTGATGTAAAATTACTTTATATTCCTTTTTGGAGTAACTGAATTTTATTCTGAAGGTATGTTTAAATACAATTAAATTTTGTTAAATCAAAAAAATTTAAAACATAAACAATGAACGTCCCACCCTCAGCGGATTGCAGTACAATTATCAAAAGTTGACCGGTACGTGGGGATAAAAAGATTAGGAAGCATTGCTACACAGCATTACGCCACAGATTCTGAGTTATTTTGCGTACTTCATGAAGCTCATTTCTCTATTAGACATGGATGGATGTGACAAAATTCTGAAAGAACTTACAACCAAATACAAAATCATAACTCGTTATGATATTGAACTGTTCACCTATCTTTGTGAACCTTGCCAGAAAAAGCAGAAAATGATATATAAAAAGGCATTGTTGTGAAATTTGTGATCATTTTCTTAATGCCTGTATATTGACACTTGTACTGAGTGAGAAATAGGATGGTTTTTATCGACTTGGAACTTCTGAAGGAATTTTAAAACAAGTATATGCGAAATAATAATTTACTTTGTGCCCTAAGAACTTGCTTAGAATTATAGATGTTCTTGACCATGAAATTTCTCTTCTGTCAATTGCAATTGATCATTCCAATGGAAGCAGCTATAGATTAATCAAATATATATGTAAAACAAAGTACCCACATAAGAATTGTCTTTGCGTGAAAAAGGTTATGAAATGTATTTCAAAATGCCACTCAAGCTTACCATGTTGCAATAAGAAGGTTAATTTTAAGATTTTATTTTTTATTTGAAAATTTTGTTTTCCTTAATAAGAAAGACATACATTTTGTTTGGTACAACTTTCATTTTCCTTTACGTATTTTGAATAATTTTCTAACGGCACTTTCATTATTTTGGTAGAATAACTTTTATATTCTTTAGTAATGCACGTCATTGATATAATAGACTTGTCTTGACCTTTTTTCATACTTTGCCTAAATAGCTTTGGGCATTCTATAGAATGCCTAGGAAAAGTATATAATAATTCTCCTACTTCATACTTTGCCTAAAATCGTCAGGCATTCTATAGAGTGCCGTCATTTCATACATTGTCCGTAACATATATATATAATTCTATATATATATGCAAATATCCATAAAACCTAAGTTTAACTAGTCAAGATAGTACAAAATATTATTCACAGTAGTACAATAGTAAACTTTTGGCCTTAGGAACCAAGATTGCAATTTTAAACAAAGATTTGGGGCTAGTCAACCTTCACCTGTGAGCCATAGGAAAATGAAATGAATAATATTAGAAGAAATTTAAATATTAAAAATAAAATACACTATACTGTTAAAATATATAGATAAAAATAGCTTACTAGTATTTACTAGTATAGAGTTAAAATCGATGCAATAAATAGAATGAAAATACTTACTACGTGAGTACAGCAATAAATTATGTTTCCCTACAGATGCAAGAAAATGTGTAGTACCAAGTAAAATTAAAATTAGTATGTTATGATAAGATAATATCAATTCTATATATATACATTTAATAAACCTTAAATATTGATATAAAATTTTAAAGAAAATAAAAGAACACCTCAAACATACACAATAATATTTAAATAAAATAAAATCTTATGAATTTACTAAACATGTTGAGCTAGCTTTTGAATAACTGTATAACTAATTTTTTTTTAAAAAAATGTTATTATTATTAAAAATTGCAATTTCACTGAGAACTATTTGGAATATAATTGCAAAGAAAATTAGAAGGATATCCATGTTTAATACATTTGTTAATAAAGTTATCAAAATTTAAATATATATTAGATTTATAGCTAAGTAATACATCATTAATACTATAAAAATAGTTAAAAAAATATTTCTATATATATACATTGATAAATTTGAATTCCAATATGGTATTTTAATAATCTTAAAATTGAAAGCATTTCTTTTATTATAAAAATAACTATGTAATTTCTAACCCTTAATTTACAATGATACATCCAGGTAATTAGTTTTAACTTGATTATTGTTAATTTTAACTAGGTTTAAGTAATCAGGATAAAAGTTATAATTTGGTTTAAAATTATTATTTGTACCAAAAAAAATTAAATCATCTATGTATCTAAAAAATGGAATAATAATTATTAATAATATATTTATATTCATAAAATGCATATATAAATCAGCCAAACTATTGCTAGCAGGGCCACCTTGAGGCAACCTTTAGTTTGTATATACACTCATGGACAAAAACATTAGCGCACTAAGAAAATGTCGTCAAAATGAAACGAAATTTTACATACGCAATGACTACTTCGATATAAGTAAATGATTAGAAAATTAAAGAAAAAGGATAATTTATTTTAGAGAAAAAGGCAAGAACAAGAGAATTTAATACCCTGCCAAACCCCCTCTAGCGCTAATGCACGATGCGGTACGATCGGGCATTGAGACATAGAAGTTCTGTATGATGTATTGAGACTTTTCGATCCATATTTGCTGTAACCTTGTCTCTAGGCCGTTCAAACACGTCGGATTGCCGTCCGAATGATCCCAGATATGCTCGATTAGATACAAATCTGGACATAGGGTAGGCCAAAGAAGGGTAGTCACAAAGCTGAGAAAGTCTTGTGACATTCTTGCATTGAGAGGCCGAGCATTGTCTTTTTAAAAAATGGTTCCTAGAAGCCGTTCCATGAGTGGCAACACATGCGGCTGCAAGATGTCATGGACATACCGCTGGGCTGTCATGGTGCACGGATCAGTACTAGGGGTGACCGTGTATTGTAGAAAATGGCACCCCATTCCATCACACCAGCTGTGGGAGCGGTGTGTCTCTATAAAGCAAAGGCAGGATTGAGGCGTTCCCCACGGAGTCTCTACGCACGAATACGATTGTTATCACTGCTGAGATTGAATCTGGATTCGTCTCTAAAGACGACCTGGTTCCATTCTGCTGTAGTCCAGTTCCATCGTGCGGGGCATCACGCCCAACGGAGGCGTCGATGCGTGGGCGTCAATGGCAGCACACGTAATGGGCTCGGAGATCCCAAATGTCCTTAAGCCAATTACCTTCGTATGGTTGGAGAAGACAAAAGGGCCCCTAGTGAAGGAGCTGCCTGTGCCTGGATGGCGGCCGATGAAACAATGACTATACGCCTGCATTTTTTACGATGAAGTGGTCTTCTCGACGACTGGTCTGTCGTGGGCGTCCTGAGCCTGTCTTCGTGTAAATGACATCTTTCGGATCCACTGCTCTCAACTCCTCCTTACAACACAACAACACAATCAGAGCAGCCTAATTCACGAGCTACTTGCCTTGCTGACCACCCAACTTCCATCATGCCGAAATCCTTCCCCCTCACAAATTGTGACAGCTGCTCATAGTGTTTTTGAAAACTATATATAATGCGCAATCACGCTGCATTTCTAATCATTTGCGTATCTCTCCGACATGTACTTTTTGCCAAATTTCGTTACGATCCCGCAATTATTTCTTGGTGAGCTAATTTTTTTGCCCATGAGTGTATGATGAATCATTAAAAGTTAATGTAATTTTCTTTTAAGACTAAATCTATGATCGTTTGTAATTTATGGAAACTAATATTAAGATTATAATTACTGTCTAATCTGAAATTACTTAAATAATATCATTTATATCAATGGAATTGAAAAGATCTTCAAAATCAAAACTATGAAATGAATAAATATTTTTATTTTTAAAAAAATCTATAATATATTTATTATTTTTAACTACAGCTTTATTTTATTGCTTATTGATGAATTTTTGTATACTATTATGAAACCTTTTACCTGCATTGGTGTCATAAAAATAATTAATTTCATTAATATAAGTAAAAATAAATACTGGAAGTTAAATACAAGATACATGTAAAAAAAATAAATCAATTTTATGATAATTGTACCAGTTTTAATATATTTATTTGACTATAAAATACAAATTCCCTGAAATTTGTCTATCCCCTTTATTATACTGTTATTTACTATTAGTTTTTAAATATTTATCTGAAAGTTTTAATTTTTTATTACATTCCACTATGTTTAAAATGAATTCGCACTATAATATCTTAACAATTTAATATAAATAATTATATTTGATTGGCAAAAATGTATGTATTCTTGTAATTCGATAATCGAATTTGTTCTAAGATTGGGGAATAATGTGTCTATACTCAAACCACAATGAGTTTCAAAGTGTCCGCTCAATCCAAGATGTGTATCAAAGTGTCCGCTCAGACCACGAAACGTTATGTGTCCGCACTAACCACGTCCACTGTAGCCACGCCACCTGGGCAGGCAATCATGTGTAAGGATTCTATGAGTTCAAATTAGCCATTTTGTTTGATCCCATACAGCATACATTGTATTCTTTTTGGCGCATATATGCTTCCGCCTTCATTTTACAAAATGATATATCTCATTTCTAAATTTCATGTCTCTCAGACGATTATGGCGAACACAAACACGCACCAACACACACACGCATACACACGTGTTTCTAAATTTTGCACACGAGTGTTTATTTCTTGATTCAATATGAGAACTTTTGTAAGAATATGATTTGGATACTTTAGCTTCACCCATTTAAATATTTCAGTTTTCTCATTTGAAAGAGAGCTTTCACTTTTATTATTATTTTAAAAATTCCATATGCTTTTATACAGTTTCAAATGCTTCAGAGTTTTGAAAATTTACATTTGCTTAAAAAAAAAAAAACTGGTACGAAGTTTTTTATAACTTGCAGATTTTACGCAAAATTTAGTATTTAAAAAATATTTATTTCTGAATTTTTTAAGAAGCAGATTTAGAAAGCCACTTATATAATTAAATTTTAGTAACACAATTAATCAATGATTTTTGACATTTTTTTAAGAAAATAAATTATGAAATGGGTGTGAAAAATAATTATATGTATTTGGATATATATATATACCCCATATATATTTAAACTTTTTTAACTTGGAACAATTAAAATTTTGTTTGCAACTAAATACTATATAAAATAAGAATTTCCTGTACAATTGATTGAGTACATTACATTCTAAAATGATTTGTAGACTTTTAATTCGATATGTAATTGACATATAAACAAACGGTAGAATTATTATTATTTGTATAGCGAACTATGAATATTTCCGAAATGTAATTTTAATCAATTCCAAAAGAAATTTTTCATTGGCTCTGTAATCTTGTGCTACTAGCAGCACAATCATTAACAATTAAATAAAATGTAGTTATTATATAATACATTTTTGAATACTATATCAGAGGAAGTCTCTCTGAGAATTTCTTTGTGATGTATACTTAACTTTCCTTTAGTTACATAACTTTCACTTAACTTTTGTTACATACTTTAGAGAATGAAATAATCTTGCGTGCGGAATCTTTCAAATCTCAGCGCCATCACTGTTTCTAAATCTTATCTGTTCACTTGTGACGCATACTTTTCTCTCGCCAACCTTTGTTAATAAAGGTCACGCCTCTTCATAAATCACGGCTTTCTGGAAATCCCACGCTATTTTTATCTGACATATGTAGGACTCAGAATACTGATCTAGATGATAGACTGATGTGCTCAGAAACTATGCTCTATGAAAGTACACTGAAAACTGTGACACATTTTAAAAATATAATTAATCCATTATCCCAAACAGTTGGACCTATATTTAACGAAGTTACTAAATCCCGGAAAAAAGTTCGTTATATGGAAAATTTGTTATATAAATGTTCAACTTTAAATATACATTATAAATCAAATAAAAGAAATTTTAAATTCATAAACATTAATACATTGTAAAAAGTAATTTTCACAGTTTCTTTTAAAATTAATATATGTTTATTCATATATCTTACCCATCAAAAAAGAAAGAAAGAAAAACTGCAAGGAAAACAATAAAAAATAATGTCGAAGAATTCACTGTATTTTCAATATTAAGAAAATAATTTTATAATAAAATGAATGAATTTTAAGGACATTTTATAATTTAAAGCATACAAGTGTTACAGTAAAATCCAGCGTATAACGCGCACCCATAATTTCAAGCTACATTTTTTGATTTTTAGGTATATTCACAGTATAACGCGCACCCTCTTTTTTACGAAGGAACCTGAAATGTACGTGTGCCAATGTACTATTTTGAAATCGTTTTTTCGAGATACTATCCCAAGGTTATGAAAAAATAATATACTTCTAGGACTACAAACCTTTGAGTTCCTTAGAAATGTCATTTATTTTAAATAAATAGTATTACGTACTATGTACAAGTCTTAATGTTTTGATATGATTATTTTTTATTTTAAAAGATCTCATTTTTATACCCGTCCTATAACGCGCACCCATAAACTTCGATCTTATTTTTTGAGTTCAAAGTGTATGTTAGACGCCAGATTTTACGGTATATTAAACAAACATTATTTTATAATTGGAGCACGGAGACACGGGGCAACTCCACTGAGGGGGAAAGAGGATATCAAAGATGTTTCTAGTGAACTGGACAGAGGGGGTTAAGGGATGCACTTCAAGGATGAAACGTCCAGAACTCTATTGCTCTCGGCGAGTTAGAATCTAATAAAACCAGTTCAAGATTTATGACCACCCTTAAAATGTATTAAAGGGAGAATAACTTGAATTTTTTTCAGAAATACTGTAAAAATAGGAAGAACAAAAATCCAATCACAAAAGAAAAATTTCGTTACATAGAAAATGCACTTCGCTGTAGAGAAGTTATTTTACGAAGAAATTGTGAAATGTTCAAGATTCCAGGAAAAAGTTCGCTGTATAGAAACATTCGCAATATAGAGGTTCGTTATATAGATGTTCGACTGAATATATATATATATATATGTTACCATCAAATTGCGAAATCCACTATTTCATAAAATTACTAGGTTTTATATAAAAAAACGATTACTTTATCGTTAAAGTCGAAAGTTCTTTGAACCTATTCTAGCTGTTTTTGGTCAGTTTTAAACCACTTATAGCTGCTTTCTATGACATGTGTGTGTGTGTACCCTTCATTCCCTTCCTTTTAGAAGTAGAATTCAGACGGTGTATTTATGTTAGCGTTTTACATTTTGGATGTTTAACAAATAGTTTTCCAACCTGCTTTTAAGCAATGATTTCTGCAGGAATGAAAGCCCAACCTGTAAATAAAAAAGTATTTAATGCAAGATACATTAGAATATTTATTAAATAAGCTTGGACAAAAAAAGACAGTGCTGCACTTTCTCTTGAAAAATTATTACCTTGGATAGCAGAAGTAAAAAGAGGAAAAACAGCACAGAAAAATTTCTAGGTGACTATTGGTTACTCCAGCATTAAAATATCCTTGAATTTCAGAGAGTTGAAAAGTTAATTGTGTGTGCCAGTAACAAATGCAAATTTTATTTTTTACTTTTCTGTGTAACTAATGTCAGCAAAATGAACAATAATAAATTATGTCTTCTTTTCCTCATCATTTAACAATTAATTATCAGCAATAGAGATAAAATGTATTTTTCGAGAAGGTTTAGCAATCCATGATTCCTTAATTTATAAAATAACTTGGAAATTGTTTATTTTTGACTTTAATGGTCTATCATTAATTATTTCATAGAATAACTAGGTAAAGTATGAAATTTTTCATGCATTATATATACTTTAAATTAGTTGTATTGTTATTTCATACCTAGTTGTTCTACAAAATAACTAAATTATACGCTCTTTAACGGTAATATATATTTATATATATGAATATGTATATGTATATATAATTAAGCATTATATCTCTCTATTTGTATATTTAAAAGTATATACAATGTTTAAAGTATCCGACTATCCTAAAATCCTGAATTGTTTTATAAAACTGGCTAATTTTTATATGCTTTTATTTTATAGATCATCATTTTAGCTTTATAAAAATAACAAGGTTTTTATTTTCCATTCACTAGAACAAAAACTACAGTTATTTTAGTGAAAATAGATGCCACAACTTTAAGCAAAATGTCAAACTTTAAAATGCGTTTTACTCGAAATGTGTGTTTCTTTTTAAAAAATGCTCAAACGGGAATAACTATTGTTGAAAAAATTAGAAAACAATTAAATGAAATTTTTTTGTGAATTTTCTGCGTAATAGAAGTGTTTTAACATTCAGATTTATCAATCACTGTTTTTTTACAAAATTTGCGGTCTCTAATGTGAATAAAATTTCTGTTTTTTTAAGCAATTTCGCATAATAACTATGATAAAGTGTTCTAGTTTTTGTAAAAATTAAAATATCTCTTATCCTGAAGGTCAGCTAAAAAATGAAAAGCAAAGTAACACATCAAAATTGAAAAACTGAGAATTTGTTCATAAACTTTTTGTACAGAGTGGTCCTTGTTTGTGTAATTGTTTTACATTTTTACCAATATTTTTTTTCTCATTTTATTAATAATATTATAATTTCATTTTCTCTTCTTAAATGTAGCATTTTTTTAATACAGACTAAAAAAATTTAAAAACCACGAAAAAAAAAAGAACCCCAAGAAAACCATTAATATCTCCACTTTAAAAAATGTTGCAAGTATTTGGATACCTTAACAATTTTCAACGAAATTTTTTTTAGTTAATAATGATTATGATAAAATAAAGAATATTCAAATTTATAAGAAACTGTTTTGTACTTGATTATCCTTTCCAATTTCTTTAATCATGAACTTGGTGTTTTAGTTTGAATAAGTTTACAAATTTTAATCATATTTACTACATCTATTCATAGATGCCATTGCTATTTGATTAGTTCATTTGTTTTGTATTTCTTTTGTTTAAAAATATAAGAGTGAATGAAACTACAGTTATTATTTTTTTTTAATTTAAGCAAAACAAAAAAAAACAAAAAAATTGATAAAATAATATTTTGGGCAGATGCTGTATAGCAATTTTTAAACAGGATTTATAACTTTAATTCATATCTTTATCGTTAGATTATGGCCTCGATAGTCTAGTGGTCAAATTACGGACTCGTGTTTGGAGTGTCATGAGTTTGAGTCCAGTACACTTAAGATCCGCAGTGCAGAGGAGGCCGATGCACGTGAAATATGTCGAGGATCAAACGTCTTCCCATTGGTGTGGTGTAGAAGTTAGGAGAAGGAGATGCCAGCTCAAGTGTCAGCTTCGTCACTTAACCATTTGGGTAAAAATTTCGTGGACTGTCGCCAAAAACAGTCGAGTAGTTGGACAGTGCGAAGTTAACATTCACTCACTCACTTAGTTATAGAATTACATTTTATTCTTGTTTTTTAATTCAACTAAGAAAAGAATAAAGTCGTACATTAGCCCTATAACACATGCTATCCTTGCAATCTAAATTTAAGCATTTGCTTGGCATAATTGTGTCCACCACCTTACTATGCATTTTTACTATTTCGCTGCATTTCTAGTTCGAAGTCATTACTTTTAGATTATTTTTAGATTAGATTTGGCTTTATATTAAATACAGAGAGAAAGAGATATATTGATTATTCATTTAAATTGTCTTGAGAGTAATTTTCTATAATTCATTTAGTTCCTAAGCCCTCTAGGTCATCACATGATACTAATTCTTCTTATTTATCGTTTAACACGTCAGCACATGCGTCTTCTTCCAGTACTTAAGTACACGCCTGGGACAAATTTTACCTCAGTATTGCTCTGTTAACGATCAGAGCGCGATATATAAATCTTGGGTTTAATTTCAATTACTAATTGGACTAAAGAGTTTAAAGAAATGTATATATATATATATATATATATATATATATTCTATATTTATTATAGAAAATTGCCTTATAATTAATTGAACATGCATTTTCACAGGTAACCTTTCACGCGAAACGTTCAACTAGGATATTTTACCATTGAATTTGCAAAGTTCCTATGTATAATTTTTCAAAATGTAAATACTAGGTTTATCATTATACAATTTTGGTATTCTTTGGAATTAAAAGTTTAGAGTAAACAATATAGTAAGATTTCTACACAATCTAGCAACACAATTAAACTTTGCGAGTAAATAATACCAGTACCTACTAAACGTACCTACATTAAAAATCACTATCCCATGTATTGAATAGTGGCTAAGTATTAATGTTTCGCGCTTCCGCGCACAGGTTCGGAGTTCAAGTCCCAGCCTGGACAAGGTTGACTCAGTCTGTCATCCCTTCAGTGGGTCGATAAATGAGTACCAATCTTATTTGGGAACTGAACACTGGGGGTTTTCGCGTCATACTGACCACTTGAACGAAACATCTGCACACGCACATCAGCACCTAAGGTCACATAAACTGATATAGGCATAGTAGGCCTTGAATGTCGTGAGCTTTTGTGTCACCGCATTCAGTTCAGTATTTTATATATTTATTGTATGAAATGTATTCCCATGGAATCGCATCGTGTATTTTACCGGGATTAATTTTCTGAACTTTAACCCAGCTAGAGATATTTTTCTGCCATCTCTCATAGAACACTGTAACGTTCAGAAGACCATCAAGCAAATTTTTCCTCGGCGTTCTCCCCCCAGCAATTCTAAAAATTTTTGAAAGAGAACCATTAAAATATAAACGTTCCTTGTGACTTCACTGAAATATGCATCATACTGTCATTAAAGACTTTTATCAAAACATCTTGTGACATGTTCAAGTACCTGCATAGTTTCTTGTACACCATGTAAATGGGTTGCAATGTTATGAGATTTTGTTTAAGGCTGTCTTCGGTTAATGCTAAAGAATAGGACCTGAATTTGGAACTTCCTTTTTCAGATATAAAAGAAATGAAAAAATAATATGATATTCTGGCTTCACTATCCTTTAGAAAGGAGCATTTTTTATCGTACTTCCTTTTTTTAACCGAGTTGATTCATTTTTTCTAGTATACAATGTTTTTCACGTCTTTTCCCCTATACCGTAATGTTAAATGGTTTATGCCTTCAAGTAATAAAACGAAAAAGAAAGTACTAATGGGGGAGATTTGTTTTATGTAGTATATTGAAGATATAAAAGAAAAAACGAAACATTGGATATATTTTTCGATTCAGTAGAAAGAATATTTAAGCCCAAATATGAGCCAAAAGAATTAAAATCCAAATCTATAAAAAAGATAACAGGCAAGGAAGTTGCCAATATTTTAGCTTATATTAGTGATGCCAACTAAGAGATTACGAGAAAATAAAAGTATAAATTGTGAAAAAGTATGGACCTTTTCCTTTTATTTACTTAGATAATTTTGACAATAGTAAATGGCTCTCGTGGCAGAAGTTTTACTAGTCTTATAGAGTATACAGCGTTATATAATTTATATAATCATTAGTTACGTATCATCGCAATGGTATTGACGATATTATATGAAAAGAAGTACATGGTTGTGCCAATTCATCAGATACGACACATAATAAATCTGGGTTGCCAACTTGGCGAGTTATCGTTAACGTTGGCATTTTTGCAATAGTACGTAAATGTCATACAAACATATGTATTTTATAATTATAATCTACGTAAGTAATTGATAAATAAATATTTTAAATAATTAGACTGATTGACATTTTTATATCTATAAATCGTATATACTCATACATAAATGTATAGGAAGGCATAATTATTTAAACATTGCCATTTACAGAAAATTGATGAAATAAACAAACCCACCGAGATGAATGAGCACCGAAATTAGAAATACTTTTTGCCCGTATGAGAAAATGTCGTCAAAGATAACGTTATGCATCCGAACAATTGGATTCTGTTCCCCAGATTAAATCAGAAGTTTCCACTTCAATCGTGTGGTCATAAGCACACACACAATTATTTTTGGTGGAAGGAATTTTCTTTAATATACACTTTTGTATGTGCATGTTCTGTTTTCCTGTTAAAAATTATTCTGATGTAAAACCATCATATACCCATCAGATGTGTGATCTGGGTCAGTCACGTTATACTTTGAAATATTTATTTCGAAATCGGTGTAATCAAGCTCACTGTTCTACATTTTATTAATTGAACTATCCCGTAGTTTTTTCTATTAAGGTTGTAGTTGTAATCACATACTTCAACACACGTGGATTGAAATCATTCACATCTCTATTAATTTCATCCATAGATCCATTCTCTGACCACAGACAAAATTTCTTTACGCGACATCTTCATGTTCTCCATTTGGAGAGGTGTCTTAAGTATCAGAAAGATAATTTACAAGCATACATTAATTTCAAACAAAGTAAAGAAGATAGACTAAATTTTATCCTGCCACACGAGTGATGACGAGTTAACAGAAAATACAATTTTATAACTGCAACTTTAGTTCGTAAAATATAACCTCTTCGTTCAATTTTTGTGCAAGCAGAATCAGTATTACATGACACTTTAGATCTGATCAATTAACAAATTATGAGAGTAGAAAACATTTTAGAAACTACTACATACGAATATAAGCTGATGATTGAAGTGGAAAAAATATTTGTGTTTTATAAACCTCGCTTGCTAGTTTTAGTGTTTTCACTGAAGAATTATATCAGAATGGAGTAGAAACACCCGCGATCTTCACAAACATACAGATGTGTGTGTGTGTGCATTGATTCAAAACATTCTACTTAAAGACAATAAGTTATTAGTAGTTAAATTTAAATAGGGGGCACCCTGTGAATGTGGCTGAAATCACCCCCCTCCCCTAAACTGAAATCACTTGGGAAATCATTGGGCCCTTCAGCGGATTCCTTTCCATTGTAACATTTCTGAAAATAAACAAGCAGATAGGTTTGCTAAAGTGGGATCTCTCTTGCTCCAACCTGACTCTCCTCTTTACCCGTGCAAAATATCAAAAGAATCATTTACAGTAAACTGCAAATTAATAGAGCCTTCTTGTATGGTGATGCAGCTACAGGTAAAAGGTGGAATATCTTGCTTAACGAAAGTGGTAGAGTCCCCAGCTCCCTGCCTCGATTTGTTGAGGTTACGTGCTTTCGTTTATTTACTGGATATGGTTATTTGCAGAAGCATTTACATCGCATTGGAATAAAGTATTTGGCTTGATGCCCTCTCTGCCACCAGGGTTCAATGGATGGTGATCAGCTCAAGTACTGCACTATTGTGTGTTTTAAAGTTTTTTATAGACAACTCATTGGAGGAAAATTTTAATTCCTTTTATACTTCGTCATCATTTTATAGAGCTACTCATCGATTAATGGTGGAGATGCCGATGATGGGCGTAGGACAAAAACAAATAATAATATTCTACCTATATAATAATACCTGGTAAGTATATCTTCATTTTACCTTTAAAACATCAATTTCGTGACAGGGACATGAATCAATGTGTGCGTGGAAGGCATCAATGTATACATAATTCGTGCAGAGTTTTGATACCTGAGGTACCGATTATAATTGATTTTTGCTACGATTGCGATCTAAGAAATTAGGTGAACATAGTAGTAAGTAGAAGTGACCCACATGTTCCAAGAAAAACTAGTTGATAATTTAGGCAACAAGGAATATGGAGTTATGTTCCATCCTTCGTCAGAACACCTCATGAGTGTCATATGTTCGTTTAACTTATTGTCTATGAGGAGAAAATATGCATTACTGTTAAAAGTAACTTCCAATCGAATCAATCTTTCCAAAGCTTGCCAAGAAACCATACAAAGAGATTTACTTTGCGTTCTCTCCATTGTTGATGCCAAAAAATGAGTTGTGGAAGTTTTCTTTTTCTATCTGTTTTCTGTGAGATACGCCAGTGCTCTTCTATCTGAAGCTATAAGAAAAGATATTCATCTGATACAACAAATTTTTCTCACTGTTCTGCGGTTCAATATTTGTACAACGCAAATTCATGACGTCTTTCAAAATAAAAATTTGTCAACAAGGGTACTGCATTCAGACGTCAGCTATAGGAACTAATGCACAATTATACACGCTTGACAATTGTCCTCGACAACTTTCTAGCACTTAATTGATTTATATGAGTTACCGATGCCCATTAATCAATCTTAACCCTTTGACCGGAGCATCAATTTTTTTTGCCGCACTAAGGAACAACCGTCTGACAGACATGTACGTCAAATTTATTGAATTTTATTACCTTAAGGACTGTTTTAAATGTTCTTATAGCTCATGGAATTAAGTGCGCTTCAAATAAGATGTGTGGGGTTAAATCAAGCACAACACTATATTTTTATGACTAGAATTGTGAATAGTATTTTTATAAAAACTGATTAAAAATTTTACACATTCATGAAAACGTAATTACAAATAATAATACCAAACATGAAAAAACTATAGGAATATCGTCTGATAGATGGTGATAGATAAGAAAAATCGCACATATCGGGATTTGAAAAAGTCGCCAAGTACCACCGCGTGATCCTTTCACTGGGCAGAGTCCAACTGAAGATGTCAAGGCAGCCCACCCCAAATATCATACCACAACGTTATCTACAGGAATCAAATCAAATCATCCCCATCTGAGGGTTAAACAGGATGCCGTAGGGGACATTCACCTTTCTCATGGATTGACCATGGTGTTTAAAATTTTCCTCGTCGGTACTGCAGATCATCTTTAATGTTTCGCTTATTGTAAACAGACACTACACCATATCTCAATTATTTCACAAAAGTGACTATTTCAGAAATTTTTCCGATTCGTACTCGATAACTGATGATCAGATTTGTTTTCTCTTAAATCTTTTAAATCGCGTGATTTACCTTTTAAAACAATTTTTGCTAAATGAGCATGCTGCCCTGTATTCTCTTTATACACGATCTTACAAAAACATATTTGTATGCCTTATCTGTGAGTGACTACACTGTTATTTCGCTAACTTAAGTAATGGTCACAATATTATGATTCAACTGTACATTGTTCTCTACATATGCGTACTTAACTGAACTCAGTGGCGCAACAGCCCATGAGAGCCAAGATCTACTGTGCCTATCTTATTTTACGCGACGTTAGGCACTCGGATTCATGTGCAGATGATTTAGTTAAGTGGTCAGTATGACATGAAACCCCCCAAGTTCAGTTCCCAAGCACAAGCTTGAAATATATACTTAGTCAATACTATTAAAAAATTCAAGAGATGGATTTTTAAAATAAAAATATTGTGCATTTGCTCAAATTGTTTTAATACGCAATGAATGTCCACTTCTGTGATACTTGTCATTATTGGAATTGATGTTTCAATAACAATATTTCCATTTAATCTCTAGTGTATAGTTAATAAAAATATGAAGCAATTTAAAAATATTTAATTGGGAGAATATCACGTGAGATTAAACTTCAAATTAAATTCTTCTCCAATTGAATCTAGTACATATCCATCAGAGAAAAACGAATCATTTATTTCTACAGTTTCAAAATTGTTGAGGTACTCCGCTATATTCCAGGTCTAATTTGCATATATAAAAAGCTTCGCGTGCATGAGTGGATATTAACGTCACACTGTTCCGCTACAAGAGGTTTTTATAAAGCTTCGGAAGCGAAGCATTTTAAAATAATACAGTCAATACTTTTTTTGCATTTATGTATATTTTAGTGGCTTCCATGTATTGTTTATGAAAAATACCTTAGTCCCATGTTACCATGAATTTCGCTTTAAAATCTTTCCTCGAGCTTAAGGCTATTTTCGGGTAATGTTAAAGAATAGGACCCAAATTTGGAATAATTTTTCAGAAATAAAAGTACTCAAGCATTGATATTATTTTCTGACTGCACTATCCTGTAGAGAATCACTTATTTTAGTATACTACTCATTTTCACATCCCAGTTGTGACACATTTTTTTCTTTTATAAAATATGTTTCGCATTTATTCCCTTATACCAAAGTGCTAAATGAGCTATCCCTTTACATGATAAAAAAAACAAACAAATTATTTATGAAATATTTTGAAATTTTATAAAAACACTATATTATAAACAGATGCTTGGGTTACAATGTCACAATTTTTTATAGAAATGGATGCATATTATCTGTCCGAAAATGTGCCCCGTGTTAAGTTCACGCTCTTGAGTGTATGTCGAAAACAGACTTTAACGTAATTTGTGCCACGTAAAAAACTTGAATTAAAATGAAAAAAAGAATTACAATATTTAATAGACTAAGCGGAAGTTATACCAGATTCCGAAAGCAAATATATTCTTTTCAAGAATTGTTTTGAATTATAAGATGTTTTATTTATATTATTTTGCATTCTTGCTATAAAAATTACAAGATGGTTCTACTCAGGAAAAGTTGGCGACTAAAACCATAAGGTCAGTTCATTTCATTTTGCATAATTTGTTACTATGTCATAACAATATATTTAGTGGATATTACGATGTATTCTGGTAATAGCAAGCAAACTAAAAAAAAGTGCTTACTAGTTACATGTGTAACTAAAATAAAAAAGAATAAATAATTCTTGAAAATGTTGCTCAACAGGTCCTTGCACGTGTGGACTATTGTCGAAGTAATTGACTTTCGCTTCCTATTAACCAAAGATCTGTGATCTTATTACCCATTAGTAGCAAGGTAGCGAACTTTGTAATTGGATTTTGGACTTCGGAGCGGGGTTTCTAATTGCTGTGACAACAACGATTAAGCAAGTAATTAATATAGGGTGCACAGAGAAATGTTATTTACGTTTTAGAGGAACACGATATAAAGATGGAGAAAATTACGAATGTATTGCTTTTCTTAGATATTATGCATTATTAAACTAAGGGAATATATGTTCGGACAAAAAGGCTTCAGCTCTATAATAGTATACCAAGAAACGTGTAAGTAAGCCTTTCTTACAATTAAGACTCATTATTTCGATAAAGTTGAATTCAATTCGTATTAACTTCATTTGTATGAGTTCATTGACTACAAATAGGTGGTTAATAAGAAAAACTATGTAAAACAAAATATCATACATATATATGAATTGTAATTACATATATATGGCAGCCACCTGTGATGACCGTTAAAAACAAGGAAGTCTTCATTTAACAGTTAATTGCTCCTCTAGATATATATTATAAATGTGAAAGTTTGTTTGGATGTTTAGTCGTCTTTCACGCAAAAACAACTGAATGGATTTTAATGAAACTTTACAATAATATAAATTTTACATCAGAATAACACATAGGTTATAATTTATAAATATATTGTGTGAAGTGTCCAAAATATAACGATATTTGTCAAGTAAGTAGGAAAAAATTCTGCCATCTGCAAGCAATTCTGGCATGCGCTGCAAAAAATCCCACGACAGCATATATCTATCTTTTATTTGTGAAGAAACCCTTTTTGTTTTGGCTACGAAGGCGCTTGCTTCTAATTTATTCTTGTAATTAGCGTAATCCCTAATTTTTATATATATTTCAGAATAAAACTAAGTTTTGAAGGGAGAGGTTGTTATAAATCTCTCTTTATTCGATTTTTTTTTTATGATTTTACTATGCACATTTGGTAGTAAGAAATTTATCATTTTTCAAAATAAATACTTTATCGCTTCTGATACTTAAAGTAAATAAACTTTCTCTTTCACACTACATCATTTGGACAAATTTTCAAAATTTGCTTGTGGTTAGTAGTTAATTATAACGCTATAATTTTAATTGAATAGGCAGATATTGCATTTTTAAGTATAAAAATAATTATAACTACTCTAATGTATTTTTTGGAGTGAATATTAACGTCGCACTGTTCAGCTACACGAGGGCTTTTGGCGACGGACCACGTAATTTTGAACCATGGTCAACTGACGTGGACAACACATGAGCTGGCTACCCCTTTTCCTAACTACCACACCACAGCAACTAAGCAGGAATATTCTACCAATACTTAGCAGGAATATTCTTTGAAATTCGCTCTCCCAAGATATATGGCAGCACGGGTTCTATGAAGAGTATTTTGGCGGCAGAGGCGAATAGTTTTGCAGCAGATATTGCTTTTTCAGTGGATTGCAAAGATTATCACTGTTGTCCCGAAAAAATAGTTAATGTCAAAATTTAAGTGTCTTATGTTTTTGTATGTTAATGAAGACTTTAGAAAATGATTTGACTATTTATTTTAAGTTAACGGTGTATATAATTGATTTTACAGTTGAATATCTTTAATTTATTAGCTCTAACGGATTAAATTTCCCAAAGTGGAGTATTTTGTTTATGTATATCCCTTAATTTTCAATGTAGTGATCCAAAAAAAATTATTGTATGAAAAAACTGCTGTAAATCATTATGCGGTATATAAAGTATTAACGTGCATCGCGCCCCTACACGGCGGGTCTTACAAAGCTCTAATAAAGCTCTAACTATATATATGAAAGTAGCTAGACATTTGCCAACTTGACTCTATCGTCAACATTATGCTGATTTTTTCATTGAATCGCTATTATAATTTAAGAAACGGCGTTGCTTGCGAATATTACAATTTTAACATAAAATAAATACAACAGAGAGTAATATTAATGTATTACACTTTCAGATATAAATTAATTACACTATTTTAAGTATTCATTATGATAAACTTTTAACAATGTGTTTCTTTTGCTGAGCAGAGATCAGCTTAGGAAGGTGTTTTCAAAAATCGACCCTCAAGAGTGTTACGGGGAGTTATAAATAATAAAAATCCTTTTTATCAGCTATTAGATTTACAGAAGTGTTTCTCAAACTGTGGGGGGCACCCCCTGGGGGGTGTGACAGCTCTACGAGGGGGGCGCGAGCATATTGAAAAAACGAAAACAAAAGATTATTTTTTAAAAAAAATTATTAATTTACTGAAAGTAAACAAAAAAAAGTACGTTCTGGCATAATAAAAAATAAAATTCACATTTACACTCATATAATACACTTATAAATGCATCATTACTGCACATTGTATTGTATTGTTAATTTAACAATACTAAATTAAGAATAACATTAATAATTACCAATGGCTTCATGGGCTTGTGATATATAAAATTTTATACAAAAATTAATACTTATTTTGATAATTTGTTCGGCTTATAATTATTTCCTTAACTACTGAATTAAAGTTACTCGATTCGTTACCCGATTCACTCCCACATTCCACCTAGGCGCACGAATGAGATGCATGGGGGAGAGAAAAGGAATTAATTAGTATAAATCCTTTGTAAACACTGTAAAGGTACTTTTGTGACGGGCTCACGCGTCTTTTCTGTAACATAAGCTCTGGGTTCTTTGACGGCCAAGATTAATGGCAAATCTTTTCCAACCCAAATCCAAGAAGTGAAATGCAATTGTGAAATGCAAATAAGATAGCTTTTAAAAGAACAGAAGTTTCAGTAAGCAGAATGGCAAGTTAGGGAAAGTTATGTTTAGAAGAGATACGAGTGTGAATTGACGGCCTATCATAAAGTTACCGGGATATTCAGCCATTGATACAAGGTGCATACCATTGCACGTACGCCCAGACATCTGGTACCGTGATAGAATCTTATTTTGGATTAAGGTAGGACTGATTATTTGATATTAAGACTTGTAATATTATTAGAATTGAAAGTAGGCGGATAATATAATTATTTAGATAAGTGGTCTGTTACGCGATCAGGTTTAACTATTGCTGTGTGTTTGGTTTATAAGATTCTCACTTATTAAAATTTATATAAATTATTAGAGATTTAAGTTATATTCTTAATAAAGTCATATTAAGAATTTTAAAATGTCTATTCAATTTGACAATCTCACACCTCTAATTCACGCTGACAATCAAAGATATAGTCACCATAGAACGACCATATCACACTTTTATTGCATTCCAAAGTCTTCAGAATAATTTTATGGATATCGGTGCACAGAAAATATGGTAATACTAATAGATGTATATATACGTCCGGCGCAATGAACGCTTTGGCTGAGTGAGATATTTATGTACGGTGATGACACTTAAGAGGTTAAACTCGTATTGTAGCTTTAGTGTCAAAGAGTATTATTGAATCAAAAACATTGTTATTGTATGGAGGGGGGGGGGCAAATGAAAATTATGATTGAATATTGGGTCGCAAATATTAAACTTTCAGAAGCACTGATTTACAGCCTGAAAATTTAACAAAGGTGTTTTTTTCTTTTTTTTTATTCAGCTGAGATATGCAAAACGCTTTTTCTTTTTAATTTGCAATTCACGTAAAATTAACTCATTAAAATCTTTTTTATCCTTCAATCTGTGTTGTTTAATTTTTCAGTTATCCCGTGCGAAGAACGGGTATACCAGCTAGTGATTAATATATTTATAAATTATTTATATGTTACTTTAACGAATGCATTTCATATTTGTTTGTTTGTCTGAGTTGTCTTGCTCATGGACTCAACGGATCATTGGTTTTTTCGTCGTATCAACGCGTCATTTTCATCGAGCGTGTATATCCAGTACAGCTGTGAGAAAATGTGCGTCATAAGACATGCGCACAGTAAAGTAATCCACAACATACATGGCTTGGTAATAGCGGCTGGCACCACATGTACAATCTTTTGCAAAAAAAAGATTGAAGCACCAGGAAGGAGTTGTCCGATTGTGATCGAACTTCGTAGACAAACACATATCGATCAAACTTGCAGATGAACTAATTTTCAAGGCCGATGAACATGAATTGTGGTCGTTGTGCGCATTTCTACTGAGCAACACGTAAAAAATAAAATCGGAAATATAGGTGGGAAAATTGTTAATTTTTTGTTTTCGAAGTTGTGATACTCTATAGAAAAAATTGATGATGTCATCAGGACGTTTTCGTGGACCTTATAGGCAAATGAATGACAGGGTAGTCATACCCTGCATTGGTGGTCATCTGCAACGAACAAACACAACTGTGCAAAGGTGCTGGCGAAACTGGTTGCTGCGAGAAATTTATCGACGAAATGAAGGCTTTGGAAGACCAATATACACAAATAGGAGGCAAGATCGGATGTTTGTTCAAATGCCTGGACTGCTTCTACG
>BMAV01000797.1:421552-449928 GCA_019973955.1 Trichonephila inaurata madagascariensis
TGTAACGCATCATTCAGTGTCTGCGAGTACCATTCGACGCCGTTTACTGCAGAGTGGTCTTCCCGCAAGACGTCTATTGCTTGGTCTACCCTTAACGCAGAACCACAGATGTCTCCGCCGCCAATGGTGCGATGAAAGAAGGATGTGGACGGCAGAATTGAATGAAGTTGTCTTTACGGACGTGTCACGTATCTGTCTGCAGACGAGTCACGCATCACGAGTACCCATTGCCGGTACTTTAAACAGCCAGCGCTACATCTCCGAGTTGTTGGGTCCAGTTGTCCTTCCTTACCTTCAGGGTTTGGCCATAGCAATTTTCAACAGGATAATGCGCGACTACACGGGGCACGCATTGTCCAAAGGTTCTTCGTCAATTACCAGATTGAACTGCTTCCCTGGCCGACTCGCTAACCGGATCTTTCGCCGATAGGAAACATGTGGTCCATGGTTGCTCAACGATTGACCCAGATTACACCCCCAGCTGCGACACCACATCAACCTTGGCAACGTGTGGAAGCTGCTTGGTCTGCTGTACCCCAAAAACACATCCAAAGTCTGAATCAATGCCGAGGCGTGTGGCAGCGGTGATCTCCAACAATGGCGGCTACTCTGGCTATTGATTCTGGCAGGAACCACACTTCCCAGAAGTCTATAAACTGAATCATTTGATACTTGGTCAACATGTTATCTACAAAATAAATTTTGTTGCACTATCTCTTGTCGTTCTTGGTGTTGCATTAACGGTGGCCAGCAGTGTAAATGATTAATAAAAAATATTTTTGATTAATTTTTTTTTTACATTATGGCGAGTAATATTTTAAATTTTATTGATATATCTTGCAAGTTTTTAATTTCCATTACCTAAATGAATCCTAATAATAACATAAATTTTAAACATCTTTTAATAAAAGTATCTCCAACATACTTTGTAGCACCTCTAGGTTCCGAAAAGCATTTTCATCCATCTGTCATTAAATTTGTGTAAGTAAAAGTAGTGCAAAACCTTTTCCTGAATAAATCATATTTCTTAAAGTACAAAAATATTCGCTTCCATGTTCTCTCAGTTCTTATGAATGATCCTTACTTTTTTGACGCTGTTTGCTACTGTATGATTCAACCTCTCGAGTCCTTACTTGGTTCGTAATTTTTTGTCTTCTTTTAGAATGCGCATACTATTATTGCTTTTAAAAATGTATTTCCGTATCAAAGGGAAAATGTATTAATGAATGTTAAAGGTAGCACAAATAGAAACACAGTTGGACCTCGACTTAACGAATTCATCGGGACCGAACATTTTGTTCGTTAATTCGCGATTATTCGTTATATCGGAGTACAAACAAAATACGATTTATTTTATTCATCTTATTTATTTTTTGATCTTACCTTTTTGAAATTCTACAATAAGTAACAACAAAAAATGTATTCACAGTTAAGGGGATGGTGGACCTTCACAATGTCAGATTTCGCTCAAAATTGCGATTTTGACTTTTTAAACTAGTAATATCCCTTATATTTCATAGAATAATTATGTCAAAGACTTTTTTGTCATTTTAATCAATAATTACTGAATTATTTTTTTATTTTACTAAAAAAAAAATGTTTAAAATGCGCTTTTCTCTTAGCTCTCAAATTTTCCCTTTTCATTGTTACGTAAAATGCTTCTTACGTTTTAAATTACGTCATATCTGAAATTTTCACAACTTATAAAAGAGGATACAATTCACAAATTTGTGCATTAATTTTCTAAAAAAAGTAACGTATCATATTTTCTGCTGTTTTAAATACCTTGAAAGTGTGATAATTGGCGAAATATTTCATATAGTACAGAAAATTAATTTTGTTTCATCAAATTTAAAATCCATGCACATATATATTTTGCTGTAGTTCATAAATATATAAAACAAAAATTATGTAAATATCTTAAAAACTAATGCGCAAGGAGCATTTTTAAAAATAGTTTTAAAAAATTTAATTTTTTTTTAAAAAATCAGTTGATAATAGTTTTTTTTTTTTTTTTTGAAAAAATACATTTTAATTGTGAAATATAACAATCATTTACGGTATTGATTCCATTTTCAGCGAATTAAGCTAACAATTTAAGAAATTAGTTTTAATGGTCCGCCGTCCTCTTAATAATTTTAGACTTCTTATTCAACAGCTACTATTGAATTAATACGCGCAAATTAATTATAAATTTTAAAAGACTGATTGATACATGCTCGAATTTATTTTTTTTTTTAGCTTTGAGACGAAATAGCACTTTTCTTTGATTTTATGAAAAGAAGAAAATACTGCATTATTTATATCCTTCTACATGAGGTATGTATTCACAGTTTCTAAACAATGTAAAACATTAGAAAACGGAACAGATTTTGAAATTTTTTCATTAACAATTTTTACATCAGAGTCGATTTTCATTGGCTCCGACAAATTAACAGTTTCTTGAATTTCAGTTGCACAGATAGGTACTCCGTCATCAAATGTGACGTAATCGTTAAAATCTTACAATATTTCCTGCGTTTTTGAGTGGGATGAGATAAAAAGAATTTTCCTGCTCTATTCAAAATTAACACTGTAGGTTAAACTCATGAATCATCTGATAATCTAATAACATTCTTCACCCTTTGCCGTCGAAAGTTGCGACTTACAAAAACAAACTTTTTCCTTTTCGAGAGCAAAAGAATGTTATTTGAAAACAAAATCAATTTTTTCTGACATAAACTAATAGCTTACTTTTAAACTGTCAAAATAATTCGTTTATTCGGGACTTACTATTCGTTAAAAAGGAGTCTTACCTTCATTGAAATCGGAGGAAGAGAAAAAGTTAGTTAAATAGGGGTTCATAAAATCAGGGTCCGACTGTATTACCCCACATTGAAATTAACAGTCATTACATAAATTTCTGTACAAATTTAAAAAAATGAAAATATTTTGATTAAAATTTTAGGAAATGTTTCTCAAAATTTAAATTTGAACAAATACAGTTGTAGTTGAAAGTCACAAAGCGCTTTTAATTAGGAAAAGTCACACATCTTTACTGCTCTTAATCTATTAGCATAATTTCACTTGATCTTAATCTCTATTCTGTTGACATCAGGTTTATCGTGTTTTACACATCCATGATTAGATTTCGCAGTTGGGCTTGGTGAATAATTAACCACATTGTAACTTTTCCTGTATTAATTTATAAAATGCAAATTCCCACATTTAAGCTGCGTAAGCTCAGTAATTGAAACTGAGTTTCAGCATATTAAAATAGCATTAATTATCTTAATATAGTAAAGAATGGTTTCAATTATTAAAAGAGTACAAGTAATTTAAGGTATCCGACTACGTACGAGAACGGGATTTTGCACAAGCGTACAAACGAACATATTTTTAAAATTTAGAGCCACTTAGATTAGAATGCACTTAAAATTGTTTGAAGACTATATATATTTTAACATAAAAAAATTATTTAAATGCAACAACTTGGATAAAAATGAACATAGAATTAGCTATTTTCAAAACATTCTCCTTTATTCAATTCCTACTATTAGTTCACACTCTCTATATATTTATCTTGGTGGAATTTTCAATCGTTAATTAAATACATTTTAAAGCTCTCAATTGAGCTGAAATTTTATTTACAGGATTGTTTTGTATACAGTAATTTAGTTATAATTAATATACAGTAATTTAATTATAATTAATCAAATTAATTGATTAAAACTAATTATTCAAAGAATTACAAATACAGCCACGTAGGCATCATTTTTGGTGACTTAGCGACCATCTTGGCAACTTGTGTCAAAACTTGTAAAAGTTTTTTTTTCACATTTTAAAGCTCTCATTTCAGCTGAAATTTTCTATACTCTATTGTTTTTGGTAAAAATAAGATAATTTAATTGTAATTAATTAAAATTAATTGAATTAAACGAATTATTTAAAGAATTAGATACAGCCAAGTTGGTTTTATTTTTAGCGACTTGGGTCAAAGCATTAAAAGATTTTTTTCTCAACTTTTAAAGCATTCAGTTGAACTGAAATTTGCACTGTTATTTTGGATTGATATACACTATTATTTTGGATGACAATACGATGCCTTAATGATAATTAATAAAAATTAATTAACACTTAGTGTTGTGATTCTGTCATACGTATATATATATATATATTTATATTAATTATAACTATTAAATAAAAAGTAGCTAAAATAAAACTTTTCTTTGTTGATCTAAGTAGGAATTGACTTAAAATGCTTTTTTTATATTACTTGTTTTAAGGAAAATACTTCTATAATATTAATATACTTTGCCTATATATATAGCGCAGACCTCTGCTAACAGCCTGAACAAGGATTTTTGATCTACATAACTTAGAAGTGGATTAATCTATGTTTTAGTATATCAGACAGGAGAAATTGTAACGAAAAATACCAATAATTATTTCCATTGTCAATAACTTGAACTCCTTGCAAAAATAAACTTTCAAACATCATACTTCAAGCTCAGGAGAAGTCTTTTTAACTATATAACAGCAAAGTATTATTATTATACCTGAAAAAGCATGTTTTATAAAAGGAGAATATTTTGAAAATAGGTGATTCTAAGTTCATTTTTTACCAAAATATTGCACTTAAATAATTTTTTAATTCTATTCTTAAAAACAAAAATCTAAGTCACAGTAAATATTAAAAGAAATATTCATTTGTACTCGTTTGTAAAATCACGGTTTTGAACGGTAGTCGAATACCATTCAGATAAAAATTCAGAATTGAAAATTATTTAAATAGCTATAAACAATCACTGCTACTGCAACGGTACATACAACTTAAATATTAACAGATAACTAGTTGAAAGACAAAAACTTTATTTTTCCTTCCTTATTTACAAATAAAATGCAATAAACATTCAGTTATTTACGTGTTTATGAATTAAACAAGTTAACTGAATAACTTACTCCTTTTTTATTTATGTAAAGAATTTTGAAATGTTATCCAGATATGTATATAGCTTTTATCTCTACCTTCATGCATATATAAATACATACTTAACAATAAAAAAAGTTAAATATCATTTACCATTCGAAGACAGCATGAGATTTATTTCTGTAGCCTTATTGGAACCCTCTATTGATTTAGAGCTTTTATATATCTGTAATTTGATATCGAAATATATAAATTTAGTGTATACTTCAACTACCCATGATTCCTCAATATAGTATTTGACGTATTCATAAATTTTCTGAAAATATTCCTTAAGTTGCTACTTTACTAGATATAACAAGTATTAACGAATCTAATGAGATTTTTGGTATTATGGTTAAATCTATTCGCTTCCAGAAAAATAATTATTTGCTTGTAGTAGAGTACATAAATCTCTATTATGGAGGGGGGGGGTATATTGTAAAAAACTCCCATATGAAAGCAGTGTGGGGTAAAAATCAAAAATGTGGTGGTCTATGGAAGGCTGTTTCCTCCACTCCCTCGTACATGTCACTGTTTGTTCTGTGTAATGTATGCAATACAATGTGAACAGTAAAAATTATCATTGTTTAAAACGTAATTAATGCAATTGCTTTAATTTTATAAAACACTGATTTAACAATATTTTTTTTTTGTTTACAGAGAATATATAAGACAGTAAAGAGCTAAGCTGTAAGCTATAATTACAACAACGAAAGTATAATACAACTATTTAAGAATATACTCATGCGCATCGTGTGTGACTGTCCCGTCCACCCACTCATTCCAGGAGAAATCATGATCAAAATTATCATTCTTAAATAAGTATATATTTTTTGTACTACACCCATTATACCAAAATTTGCACATCAAGAAGTAAGAGTGAGATTGCTACCAAACTTTATATGAAGTTATGTGTCAGGAAGATATGTAAATGATTAGAAATGCAGCGTGATTGCTCCTTGCGTGATGCCGCCAAAAAGCATTGTGCTTCGTCTGCTTGAATTATAAAACAGGTTAGTAGAGTTTATTTGCATATATTTAATCTGTTGAAGAGGGGAGCTTCTTAACTAGAGAAACCATTACGCCGTCATCGGAGACAATACGAGAAGCAGTCAGAGTTCGAGAAGGGACAAATCATAGAGATACTGGAAACAGGGTGATCAGTGTGATGAGTAGAGCGCCATCTAGGCCATTCTGATTTTACTGTGAGGAGGTGTTGGATTCAGTGGGCAAGAGACTTGTCTTGTACACGGAAACCAAGCTCAAGTTGCCCTCAACAAACCAATAGTCGAGAAGAGCATCTCATCACTCGACATCGACGCATAGCGCCGACTACCGCATTGTTCGCCATCCATATATAAGTCATCAAGACTACCTTCATTACGGATCTTTTTATCATTCCGTACCATCACAAGGATAATTTCTATCATGGCGTTCATTAAATGTATTGCCATTGACAGCTCTTCAGCATTTCCGTTTCAAAAGGTGTCCAGTTGTAAGGGATCTGACTAATCGAATGGTATCAGGTTGTTTTTAGTGACGAATACAGATTTAGTTTGAGCAGTGATGACAATGGTGTACCCTCAAAGATCATCTCAACCCTGCCTTCACTGTACAATGGTATACCGTAACTACAGCTGGTGTGATTGTATGGGGTTCCATCGCATGCGACACACGGTCACTCCTCATATTAATCGAAAACAAGAAGACAGCTCAGAAGAACGTTCGTGACATTTTTCAGTCACATGATTCCTAGGAATCATTTTTCAACAGGACAATGCTCACCCACACACAAAAAGGATTTCATACGACTGCTTCCGTCACTTTTCCTCCCTTCCAAGCTCTAGATTTGTCGCCGACCAAATATATCTGCGATAATTACGAATGGGATGTTGGACTGCTCAAATGTTTAGTCTAATTAGAGTCGATTTTACAGCAAATGTGGAACGCGAGATGTCGCAGTGCATCATGCGAGTACATCATCTATGCCTAAATACACGATGGTATCACACGCATTCATTCATGCAAGAGGTGACCCAGCAGGGTACCAAAACCACCATCTACTACTAATGTTTTTTTAAAATAACTGGTCATATTATGCTTTGATTTTGTTATCACATCAATGTTTTACTTACATGCGTGAAATTTCTTTTTATTCTGGCAACTCTTTCTTGGTGATAAATTTTTTTACGACAATGAGAGCATTATTGAATACAGTTGTACACACATACACACACTGTAAAATTTTTAATTTCTTTAAAGTCTAAAAACTAATGAAGATATTTTTTTTCGATTTTTTGTGTTTGTGGCTCAATGAAAGAATGACCAATGTCAAAATATCATGACGTTGGGATTAAACTTTCAATCCTCATGAAAAGATTGTACCACCATACCAAAAGTCAATTTTATATAAATTTTAGTGTTTACACTAATAAATAAAATGCAGTTTCCGTTATTCTCCCTTATAAATATTTGGGATTGTATAATCCGCATACGTAACCCATTTAATTTTCATATAAAATTAACAAATGATGTTCTTGTATTGAGTCAGCCTGTATGAAGTAAACCTGATTTGTATAGGTCTTCTTGATAAGGATACTGAGAACACCATTGGATGTAGATTTATATATATGTGGATTTTTAGAAAAAAACAATTATAATTGGAAGACTTCTTTTTAAATTTAAATCTTTCATAGTTTTTGAAAGCTTTGGTAAATCTGTGAAACAGCTAGTTGTTTTCAATTTCAGGCATAATTGTGAACAATAAGTTACAAAAAAATTTAATATATATATATAGAGAGAGAGCACATTTTTTTAATGATATATTACAACACAAATCTAAAAAGGCGCAATACTTGATGCATGAGACAAATACGTTTCACTAACTGCTGGGTGCCAATTCTTGATCTAATGCAATCAAATATATATATATATATAAGCTATCTTTTATCATCGTTGCTTACAAAATATAATGTCTCCTTTTTTTGTTATTTTTTAATTGTTTAAAGAATTTGGAAGTAACAAAATAACTAAGAAAATGCTTTTTCTCATTTCAAAATTTAAAATGTGATTTTTTCTTTAAAATTTAGTCACAAAGTTAAGAATTGTCTACAAATTTGTATTGCGTCTTCAGAAATTTGTTCATGTATACCAGAAATATTTTTCCAAAATGACTTGATAGTGCACAAGAGAATATTAGAGAATTAATCCATATTGAAAAGAGATACAATCGGCGAAATTTAAAAATATACAAATTATTTTGAAGACATTCAAGACATACAGCGTTCACGACTTAAATACAGAAGGCGAAAGAAAAATGGGACAAGAATCAGTGATCATTATTTATGTTCTCGTTATTTTTATCACTACAAAAAACATAAGTGATTGTCTGCTACTGTCTTTATTTGTTTTAAGAAGTTTTCCTTTACAAAAAAAAAAAGGAAAAAAATGCTTTCTTTCCTGGAACTGACCAACATTGAAAGGTATGACAGAGATTTGTGCTATTCTGTCCAATAAATCTAGATTTTACTGTCAAGAAACAGTGCTGAAATGTCAATTTTATTCATTCTAAATGGTACAGAAAACGTTTTTTACTGACAAGCTTAGGTGTTTTTGATCTAGATGTCTCTAGACTTGCCATTCTTGCCTGTGTTTCGATTATTTGAATGCATTTCTTAAAAGTTCAGTTTTTGATGTAATAAAATGTAACAATCATTTAGTAAAATAGTTAATTTATTCCTAAAGATTTTAGACATAAAAGTAGTGTGTAGCACAATGTGAAACAAATTTAAACCAAACATGGAAAAATTGAAATTTGTAATTTGTGTTGTTTATATATAATAATAAAAATTCCTATATAAATTATTAATACTACAAATTTAAATTTACAAATGTTTTCTTAATCTCGTCATGATTTAATAAATAGTTTTGGAAATGAATTCAAAGTTATGAATCTCAATCCCAGTTACAGCTCTATTGAAATTCCTACTATTACTACTATTGTAACTTTTTGTCACATATGCACTATAAGAATATTTAAGGACTTCGAAAAAATGTAATATTCCAAAATGTAATATGTTCCATGAAATAATTTGTATAAATGAATACTTTAACATACGTATATCTATTTGTAAAGTATTTATGCTTTGTATAATGATCCAAAATTAGATTTCACGTTTGTCTTTTAATTAATTTAGATTAATACTATGTAAATGGTTGAAATGAAATAAATATTATAAGGCTGATAAAAGGAAACAATAAACATTGCTTTCAAATGTTTCTCAATCTTCTAAATAATATTAGATCATATAATTATGTACTGCAGTTTTTTTAGAGGTTTTCTATATTAATTCTCAAAACATAAAGCATATGGATCATACTAATCTCTGTAACTCTCCTGATATTTCAAGCTCAACAGATTGCATAACAAATGAACATTAGTATATTGAGAATAATTGAATAAAACTAGTTCATCGTCTTATCTAGAAAAAGCTAATTATTAGGTTGAAAGAATAACTTCATAAATCCAATTACGCGCAATGAAAACTAATTTATTCATCTATCTTTATAAGGATTGGTAAGTGTTCCTTTTTACGTTAGAGAGCCTATTTTGTGAAATTTCTGAGAAAAGAAAAGCAAGCCAGTGTTCACACGCACACAAGAAAAAATATAAAAGTTCAATTTGAAATTCGAATTAAAAAAAACATTATATTTGGTAGTGATTTAGTACAATTTCTCAATTTTCCTCTAAGGGAAACGGGCTATTTTATTCTTAACTTACTAGCATAACATATATATTGTACTTTAAAAAGTAACATAATGAAAGTATATGTAAAATTTAAGGCTTAGAGTGTGGAAGCTAAAAGATAAGTGATATATGGCAAATTAGGGAATGGGTTTAGTTAAGTCGATTTTTAGTGTAATAATTATTTATTACTTTCGGTTAAGTTATACTCGGACAATAACTACTGTTACGAAAATTAAGGGCCAACACATGTGGAGCGTTTAGTAGTAACCACCTCCATTCCTCGCTTGGCTGATGTTGGGTGGTGTCTAGAGGACACTTCTGCTTATTGGGATTGTTTGTTAACAATTGGTATAACAATAATGGTTATCAGATATAATATATCCTTCAAATAAAATTTATCTCTTCGGATATGATTAGTTCTTTAGGATGTGATAATTACAAATTTATTTATCGAGTTTGTAAGGATCTACTACCCGCATTTGACAACATATTGAACACTCATGGGAGATCTAACAGCATGTCAGATAAATATAAAGGAGGACCTGGCAACAATAGGGGAGATATCAGAGAGCAGTCTCTAAGCTCTCATCCATGCTAAATTTCCTAACAGCTTTTTCGCCCTGACGAAGAACCAAAGCCACACCTCCCGGATCCCATCGACTCAACCAATCATCGTCATGCCACTCAGCAGAATGCAAAACTCCACTTTTGCCATGCCCACCATCGCAGGTTGCCAGATATGGGATTGAGGACTGTTTTACATTCTAGATGCCCAAATGAAAACTTCTATTAAACGCCTATTCAACAACAAGGGAGACCAGACTGAACCAGGGGAGGAAAGAGCAGCGGTAGCGAAGAAACCGACGGCGAGAAAAAAACTTGGTCGGAGAAAGAAAGTCTGGTGGACGATGGGTTTTGCAATCTTGTTACATCTTATTATCTGTTTTGGTTTATGGTGAGTTCCGAACGAGGAGTGAAGTAATTCAGTGGGAACAAAACCTGACTGCAATTATTTTTTTCACAATTCGAACACGACACCGAAAATAACTCACATCAGAAAAAGAGCCCACAAGTTTATAGAGTTGTTACGACAAGAATGGCTACAATATATATTATATGCTTCAATTAAAAGGAAACTCTTAGGATACAATTATTTTGAAAAAAAAAAAAAAAAAAACTACTTTTTATGGTGGGGCTTTCGATTATGTTCATTTTTTTGTCAATATTTGACACTACTATACTGTATCAGCCGCAGCGAGAAAACATGGTGTTCTCCTGTTGCGCTATGAGAAATTTTGTAGTACAAAAAAAAAGGAAAAAGGAAACATTTTACACACATTAATAAGAAAACAAGATATGTATGTCAAATGATTTAAGTTTATAGATAGTGATTGACTTCGGGATAATCAGAAAGCAGTTAAGTGTGGAAAAAATGTATTGGTTGATTTTTTATATTCTTAAACATACCAAACTCCAATCTTGTTAAAACTTAAATAAATTTTACTTGACGTTTTAAAGTAGACTAAATGGGGAATTTCGAATATTGTTTCATAGCCGTTCTGAATGACTGAAGTAGTATAATGAGCAATATTACGTTTTACTGTAAATGAGTTACATAACAGTTAAGAATTTAATCTAAAAGGAATATTGTTCTCCAATAGATTACAAACAGAGAAAAGTGGTTTAACAAATTAACAGAGAAATAATGAATACATTCTAGAAGACCTTATGACATAGCTCAAGGTTGGGCAAATAGCGGCAAAATAGAGATTTTCTAAAAGGACCAACAAGAAATTCAGTAAACCAAGTACGTAGAAAATGCTCTTAAAATTTTGGTCGACGTATGTTTGTGAACAAAATGTTTCTTGCATGAAGATCAACAAGAGTAAATACAGACGCAAGATGGCTGACATTTGCAATGATGAGAACTTCAGCAAGCAATCTTATTCCTGTTTTAAAAATAAATTGTAGAAAAGTGCGACAGGGTTGTACATTTGTCTGATTACACTGATTCTGAAAGTAAATGCCCTTGACGCTATAGAGGATATGAAATTAGCCAGTAAATAAATTAATTAGAACTTCCACTGTTTTACTTAATTTGTTTTTAATTACTTTTACATGGTACAATTTATACCTTCTCTGAGATTCAAATTTATGGGAACATGGTGCCATTTACAAAAAAATTTTTAATCTAAGGATTTTCAAAATTTTTTGGTTGTTTCCTATGTGTGTATACTATGTAAAGCAGATTTTGTGCTCAAAATTTCATAAAAAAGCTAGCCATTTAATTTTTTAAGGAAAAATTTCTGCAGAGATTTTAAAATGCTATTCCTCCTACAAAATTTACGCAAACGCATGACATTTGATTTACAATTACATCAAGCCACACATTAAAAAAAAAATGGCATGGTTTTTTAGATAACAGGATTGGTATTCGTACACTACTTCCTTTTATGAATGCTTATTGAAAATTCCTTAAAAATATATAAATTCTGAGTTCAATTAGTTTTAAGAAAATAAGTATTGCTATAATTCAAAAATGCATACCAACTTTTGTTACATTTACTATTAGCAATAGGTAAAAAAAAAAAATTCAAAGCATTAGGCACAATAGAAAAAAAAGCCTTAGAATTTCAAATGAAGACAATCTAGTTCTATTAGTATTTTGAGGTAAGTCAGTTTATATAGTTTTGATTTGCCATAGGAACGTGAAAAGAAACGAATGTAGAAGTTATCATAATTCAGCGGTTTTTTTTAAAGTTTAGAGCTTTCAAATTTTGTGAGGTTAAAGAAAAATATATAAAAAATAACTTAGGCTAAAACTTAGATTTGATTTTTTGACTCGATTTTTGTCAATTGAATCGTACTGTGTCACCTTAACTAATGAATGTAATCATTTTAAAAAAGATGCAACCCTCCGGTGCCTCCCTTGACATAGCTATATACAATTAAAATTATTAAAATTATAAGACATCACCTTTTTAATGAAACCACTCTATCAAAGCACTGTAAAACTATCCATACTTAAAGAGTATATTATTTCCTTAATTGTAAAATATTAATCATTTTTCAATTATTTAATTATAGTATACATCTAATGCAGTGATTCGCCAACTGTGGAGCGTGCCCCTTTGAGGGGCGTGGTAATCCTACATGTGAGGTCTGAGTATATCGAAAAGTCGAAAATTAAAGATTGTTTAAAAAAAATAATGCACATAAAAGAAGCAAAACAAAATACAGTTTGACATATTTTCACTGATATAATAAACTTTTTATACGCAGATATCAGTACTGCACAATGCATTTCATAACTAATTTATCAATACTAATTTAAGAATAAGTTTTATAATTAATAGTGACTTCCATAGGCTTTTCGCATTCAAAATATAATATTAATTTGTACGGTTTGTAATTAAAGTAGTATGGCAGATTTATCGTTAAAGTACATAATTATCGCATTCAATACACTATTAATGTATGGAGAGGGGTGCCATAAAAATTATGGTTGAAAATTGGGTCGCAAACATGAACGTTTGAGAAGCACTGTTCCAATGCAGCGTTGCCTGATCATGCGATTCTTAGCGAATTTTTATACTTTTTAAAACTTTCCGCTACTTTTTTTATCCTATTGCTACTTCGAGAATTTTATGGTATTTCTCTTGAAGGTCCTGCTACTTTTTGCTACTTTCAATCATATGTACTGGAAATAGTTTCGAAAAAATGAATTTTTTCGGAAAAATCGCAAAAAAGTGACTTTAGTCCCCAAAAAAACATGGAATTGCGGTATGCCATAATTTCTCCCCCACCCCCTCGCTACCGCCACGAATCGGAGCCTATCAAAACCGGACTACCTCTCCCACCACTCTTCCACTGCGAGTGGTACAAAAAGATATGGCGATACTCTTTCTAATCCCGATATAAGCATGAAAATGAAACATGTAATATTCTTAAAAAATAGGCTTAGAGAGTATTTCTACATAAATATTAAACTGAATAAGTAATTGTGAAAGGAAAAATTCTTATAGAAATAAGTAAATTGTATAATCATCCTCAACAATACCCCCACTGAATTAAAGAATAAAAATCTATTTTTGTAATTAATTGACTTTGCAGCATTAGACTTATAAAAAATTGCATACAATGACAAAAATAAGTAATTGTAATCTAAAGAGATTAGTGATAAAAATCTGATTAAATCCCTTTTGAAAGGTTTTGACCTAAATTCAGTGGCGTAACGTACACCATCACAATGCAAGTAAGTCTAGGGATTCTAGGGGGCCCAAAAGCTGACTGACGCCAAGTACGTATTAGGACTTGGAGTCCGAAAGCTGACCTTGCAGTGGGCCCTAATATTCTACGTTACACCACTGCCTCTTTCCAATCTACTTGTCTTACTATTCCTTTACTTAAATTAATACAAGATAGAATTAAGTATTGTTAAATTACAACTGCCAATTTTAACAGAATGTAAGCGGATTACTTTGCCTTTCAAGGGGATCATGTTGATCATCGCAAATTGCTGAAATAATTAAAAGATTATACCTTTACTCTTTTAAGAAGAACAATTTACCCTAAATATGTGAATCTCGCAGTTGACATGAGTTTAACAAGCATTTATTTGCCTATTGAAGTACTTAATGTATGTCTTTTCAAATAAGCTGACAAGCAAAATTAAAATAATATCTACAGAATCCATCAAAGATGTCATAATTTTCTCAAGATTTTATGTGAGCAACTTTTAAGCCAAATCCCTTCAAATTATGAAACTTTAAAAACTTTAAAGAATTTTTCCTCTAATATTTTCTAAAATTCAAATTGTCCTTTTTTTTATGTCTTCAGAATTAGCAGATCAATCTAAATTATATGTTCTGGAGAATCAATAGAGATAAACTTTTAACACACAGTTGAAAGATGTTTTTCTATCTGAATTTGAGCTTCTAAATGATGGAGAATTATTTTGGTGTCACATTTTTAGTATAGAAGAAGCAGTTGGAAATCCATTTTTAAGAGATTTAGGTATATTTGCTTTAAAGTTTTACAGCCTACCCATAAGTAATGTCTTTGTGGAAACTGCATTCTCCAGAGTGACGTCAAAAAAGACAAAATTAAGGAATCAAATGTGCCTCGAACTGTTTGAGTCAATTCTCAGAATCAAATTGACTTTGGAAGAATGAGGGACTTGCTTTGATTTAATTCCAACGCCACCAATGCTTCTATATAATTCAGAAATTTATAAAAAAACCCGCAGCAGATCACGATACTAAGCAGGAAGAATTTGAATTCATTTTAAATGAATTAAATAATTAAAGCATTTTAATGTATTTTTTAAAACAGTTTTACAAAATCAAATAAAATTATATTTATGAATTTCAAGTGAAAATCGATTCGCTACTTTTCGTTACTCTTTTTTCCCTCTTCGTACTACTTTGCTGCATTAGTTTCTGGCAACTCTGTTCCAATGTGACGCCATACCTTTGAAATTCTGAAAACATAAGTATTTTATATATTTTTTGCTTATTAGAAAATATATATCTGTCTAAAAGAAACTTTCCATTTCACTTATAAAACATAACACTTAAGTAAACTCGAAGAAAAATTTGGCGTTTTTTAAAGCAAACACTGGCTTTTGAAATTTTAATATTAGAATATCTTTATACAATTTATGATATTTATTGTAATCCTGGGTATAAGAAAAATATCTTACAGATGTCACATGTTAAAATTTAAGAAAAAAAAAACAAACAAAAACGAATTGATAATTGATATGCGAAATATATTTCTTTTATTGAAAATGTTTGAAAAGTAAGGGGAATGGATTCAGATGGATTAAATATTTCTATGATGAATATTTTCTTAAATATTTATTTAAGAAATGTTTGGCGCCTTGAAACATAATTAAATACTACTTTCCTAGCCCTAAGAATCAGAGTTTCAGGATATAATACCGTGGTTTCATAGTAAGTTAGTTTTATACAACATGATTCAAAACCTGTCGTTCAAATTTCGCGAGGAGGTAGGGGATACGTAAGGAAACTAATTCCCCGTAGAAAATTATTTTCGTAAACGTAATCTACATGAACAAAATGGACAAGTAAAAATGAACAGAAAGAAACAATACAGTTAAGTGGTAGAGAATGTGAGTTTTATTCCAACAAGAGGTAAAGTACAGATTCACAGAAGGCGTGCAAAATTGCAACCATTTACTGCTGAGCAATAGCTCGTGTGGTCGTATTCAGGTTTTCTTCAAATAACTGCAGGACTTGTTCCTCAATGTTGGCAGTCAGTATTAGTCACCTTATCCTCATATTGTGTATGTTGCTATCCAGTGCACCATGTTCACACAGAAACATTTGATGATGTGGTATTCTTTTCTTGGGTTATCGGTTATCTTAAACTCGCCTAGCTGACCACTTTCGCCAGCTACCCCATATGCGAGATGCATATCCACTAGCTTTTGATGAGTAAAATAGTTCATCTTATCACTAGTAAGTCAGCTCGTGCACTGATGGCAGCGGAATGGTCATTCAAACTCCATGCTTGTTGGGTACACTCCGCGCCTTCTACATACGCAGGCGTACATTTAAGAGCATACTTTTCTATGTGAAATCGGTGTCCTGACTTATTCCTCACCTCTCCACGAAATTTGAATGAAATGTTTTGAATCATCTTGTAAATGCCCCCGGCCTCCCTACATTTGAAACAATTTCACTGGAATCAATTTGCCACTGGGACATACCTAGTTGCAGTCTTTAATAGATGGAAGATACTTTTTTTTTTAATTTTATATAATTATGATCACGTTTCATTAATTTTAACACATAAATAAAATAAATGATTAACAACAAAAGAAATGTACACGGAGTTTAGATAATGAGCAAACTCGTTCTTTTCTACTTTCCGATGATCACAGCTTATTATATCTTGTAAAACCGAAAGCTTTGGTAATCGTATGATTTCTGTAATTCAATTCATTAATTAGTTAGAATAGGTGGCTGATGCAATGTTGCATTATCTTACATTAAAATATGCAAACGTGTCAGCTGTTGAATAGTTAATGTTGTGGTTAAAGCAGTGTTTCTCAAAATGTGGGGGCATGTATACGGGGTGTCTACCTATATACGGCCAGGACAATTAATGCTCTACCTGAGTGAGGCTTTTATACACATCGGCTATTCTTGTTTATTTATGAGGTTAAAGTCGTATTGTAGGTTTAGCGTCAAAGTATAGTATAATTGAATTCAATACATTGTTATTGTATGGAAAGGGAGGGCGATGAAAATTATGATGAAATATTGGGTCGCTAATATTGAAAGTTTTAGATACACTGGTTTGAAGAAGTATTTCCCGTTAAGCGGGTAAACCAGAAGTATTACATATCATATCATGCATTTTCTTGCAGGGTTCGATACCTTCATAAATTAAACAAAATCCTTCGAAAAAAATACTAGGTGGATAATTATTAAACACACACATGCATAATTACATTCTCATTAAAATCATAGGTAATGCTAATGTATTTACAGCTAAATAAACAAAATTGTAAAGTAGATTAAAACGGAAAACTGTTTATTTTTATTTACAGAAATGTTCAAATACGTCATCATCTTTTATGCAGTGGTTCAAATAAAGTTTGCAAGCCTTGCTAGATGAAAATAAATCAATATCGCGATCGCTCAATAGAAAACTTTGAAGACACTTTAGCGTGATTTGGGGAATGTGGAGAAAAAAAGATCTTTTTAGGTTTCTCAGATTTCCCATGAAATTTCCAAGTTGTTATACGAGAGAAATTGGAAGGCTTTATTTTGAACCAATTCTAAGAAGTAGAGCATTCTATTTTTATCAGTAGAATTTTACTCTTCAGTAAATATTAATTCCTTTAACAAAATCTTCCGCATATACCTTACATTTTGAGGAGAGAAGTAATACAATTTAGTATTTTTTACCTAAAATACGAAACCGTAATATTGGGAGAAATTCTTAGAACGGAGTACCAAAATAAAACATTTTCAAAATATAAGGCTTTCTTTTTAATTTTAAAAAAATGAAGAGCATATTTTTTTTAAATTGTCTATTTACAAAAATTAAAATTCTAAGCCCAATTTTAAAAAAAAAAAATATGTTTTGTAAAAAATCGACCTCAAGAGAAAGGTGGATTTAATTTGACAGAAATTAATATGTTGCTAAAAGAAATTAATATTGTTTAGAGTCATTTTGTCCTTAACGAAGGATTCCGTAGAGAAAATGTTAAAACGGTTTTAGAAAGTGCATCCACCAACAGTCACGTATGCTTGACGATCCTTATGGAGTGAAAGATTGACAGTATTGGCGATAGTTAAAAGTAGCAAAATAGTGTACCAGAGATCTACTGCACCACAAAAATCGGATATTGTGCTTGAAATTTCAGTCTTCATGGATGATTTTACTACTTGCAAAAAGGCAGACATGCGTCTTATGCAGCTTTTCTCAAACTGTGGGACGCGCCCTCCTTGGGGGCCTGATAACTCTACGATGGGGTAAGATTATTTAAAAAATTAATTTACTAAAAGAAAACAAGCAAAATAATTTCTTATATAATAAAATATAAAGTACACATTTACACTGATATTATATATTTATAAATGTATTAGTGCTATACAATGTATTTTATTATTAATTTAACAATACTGAATTAAGAACAAATTTGATAATTATCGGTGACCTTATGGGTTTGTGTATTAACACTTACCTTGATAATTTGTACGGTTTATAATTAATTCCTTAACTTCGGATTAAAAGTTACGCGATTTGATCCCCAATGCCACCGTTTTTGATGTAGACGAGCGTATTTTGGTGTTTTTTTAGGCGGAGGGAGAGGAGAAAAGGAATTAATTATCAAATCCTCTGAAATAAGTAAATCCATCGCAAACACTGCCAAGGTCCTTTTATTGCATTCCAAGACCTTCGGAATAATTTTATGGATTGCACTGCACAGAAAAGATTATACTTCGGAAAGATATATACGTTCAGAAATTTAATACTTTGACAGACTGAGACGTTTATATACGTCGGTGGCACATAAGATGTTAAAGTATTATTGTAGCTTTAGTATCAAAGTAGAGTATTATTGATTTCAATGCATTGCTATTGTATGGAGGGGGCGCGATGAAAATGATGATTGAATTGTGGTCATGTATATTGAAAGTTTGATAAGCACTGATCTTATGTACGGGGCTGCTAATGATAATGACAAACCAGAGCAAAGGCTTTATCAGGAACGATTTCCAGTAGCCGCAAGCCGAACCACAAAATATTTCGTCGATTACATAGACAGTTGTGTGATATACTTCATTAATCGGCAGAACTAATGGAAGGGGTAGATCGAAAACCGTACGACAAACATACCTGGAAGTAGTCATCATATGACTATCCGGACGAAATACACAACACAAGTACAAGGGCTGCAGCATGTCATCTACATGTCAGTCAACCAACGTTTTGGAAAATTTCACTGTGAGACTATTGTCAGTACAGTTCCTAAAACAGCTTTAACTTTTTCTGTGCTGAACATTTTTCTGTGGGAATGTACTATATTTCTGTTAATGTGTTACTTTTTTCTATTCGTGTCTCAAAGCTGCATTTCTATACAAAAATTATTTGTTTTAGTTAGCTGTACCACCCTTCAAAGTTTGTCCCACAGTTTTAGAATCCCTCTGTATTTGTTTTGTTCCGTTTTGTAAGTATCTAGAGTTTCAATCTAAGTCCTACAATAAATTTAGGGTATTTAAATGTTTACTTTTGTATCGAACCACTTTAAGATTTTGTGCACCTGTTTTGAAAACGTTAAATTATACTTAACTTTCCCAAAGCATATTTTCTTTACAAAAACAAACGCCTTCCTCAATTTAAAAGAATTTGGTTGACGTTATCTCGGGGGCAATTACTTGAAGTCATGCATTCATACAAATTTTGACTTTTTTGGTAGTTGCAATTTCCAATAACACTACATTTACATGCTGCTACATCAAAAAGGATAACAGATACACTCTTTAGGTGGTTATTTTTATATGAATGAAACTTTGCTTATAAGACTTTTATTTTTTAAAAAAAATATATAATAATCTCAATGCATAATTTTTTAAATTTTTTATATAATTATCATGGTACTCAAATTCACCCTACTATCCTGTTTTCGAAAAGAGTAGAAATATTTAGTCTATAGCTTATTTTATATTAAAGAATTTTTTATTCAACAATTCAGTTAATTTACGAAATCTCCATACTTGTTGGATTCTATTCACATTTATCATTCTTAGAAATATCACTTCAAAACTGCTTTGTGAGTCCCGAAAGCTTATTTAGACCCCCGCCCCCACCCTCTCAACAAAAAGTGCTCGGATAACCAGATACAAGGCCTTCAAAATCCTTTCTAGTAATGATTTTATTACAACACACCATTTCTCTCATCACATTACTTAGTAATTAACACTAAACATTCAAAATGCCTGCAGAAGCACAAAAAAAAGAAAAAAAAAAGGAAAAAAAAAAACTAATTGAAACAAAAAAAATCGTTGTTAAATTAAATAGTTTGTTTTAAAAACAAAATAGATTGTTAAACAGTGGAGGGCTGGCTCCACTTCCACTGTAACCTGAATATTATTGTCAAATGTCAACGACCAATTACGTGAACGAATAACACTGTTCCAAACACATGACTGTTTCATAATACGAAGGGCTTCAGTTCCCCTGCCTGTTACATAAAAGGTGGAAATGAAAAAAATATGTTTCCAATTACTAAATAATTGGTTAAAGGTGGGGAGGTAAAGTTGGATAAAATAAGCATATAATCATTTTACAAAAAGAGAAGAAATACGAAATTTTTAACATCGGTAAAATATTTGGATTTAGAGCAGCATTCCTCAAACTGTGGGGCGCGCCTCCTTTGAGGGGTATTCTAATCGTACCAGGGGCGTGTGAGCATATGAAAAAGTCAAAAATAAAGGATTATTTAAAAAAATTACTGAAAGAAAGCCAAACAAAACAAATTCTGGCATTATAAAATGTAAAATACATATTTACATTGATATAATATACTTATAAATGTATTAGTTCTGCACAATGTATTTGATTATTAATTCATCGATCTTAAATTTATAACAAGTTTAATAATTACTGGAGGCTCCTTGGGCTTGTCATATTCAAAATTTAATACTTATGTGGATAATTTATTTTGTGTATAATGAAAGTCATATAGAAGCTTTAGCGTCAAAGTACATTGTTATTGTATGGATGAAAATTATGATTGAAAATGGGGTCGATTCTATTGAAAGTTTGAGAAGCATTGGTAAAGAGGTTTTTTTTTTTTTTTCTTGCTTCATATATCCCAACCTTCACATTGAGAACTGTAGTGCTTTCGATAACATTAGGTTAAAAAATTTAAAATATTTTTGTCAAAAAGTAGTGAAGTTTCTCCATTTTTCAAAACTGTAAGCGTGCTGAGCAAGCAGATGTTTTTAGTTGTCATTTTTTGTCGTTTTACGTAGTTGAGTGAGAGGCTAATTGTTCTAGGCTTAGCAATATATATTTTTTTTAATTTGACTCACCGTAATACGCATGGATAACTTGAGCTGAGGGTATCTCATAATAAATGTCCTACAAAATAAATTTGGATGAATATTTATTAAATGAGCGAAAAATAAATCACAAAAGTTTTATTATACATATTGGGTTCATCAAATAATCTAAGATTTTATTGAGTTTTTTGTTTAAAATATAAGAATAAAAAGCTATATTGTTCCATTTACTTGTTTTTGTTAGTATTTTAAAAATAATTACATAGGTGCATTTTGGGAAAGATTCGCTACAAGAATTAGAAAAAAAATTCGTTATATTGTTCAGTTTCAAAACATTAGGTTATATTGAATAGTCTACCGATATTTCTTTGAAATATCTAGAGATAGAATGTAAATATCGTAGTTATATCAGTGCTTTTAAAACATCCAGTATTTGCGACCAAATTTTCAATCATAATTTTCATCGTGCCTCCCCTTATACAATAACAATGTAGTGAATATAATACAAATGTAATTTGAAGCTAAAGTGATTTTACTGCTTTAAATATACACCTTACAAATTATCAAGATAAATGTGTTAAATTTTGTATATGTTACTTTTAAGTAATAAAGCCAGCTGTGTGGCGTGGTTGGTTTGTCACTGGTTTGTGGATTCGACCCCAGTTCCAAGTTGGTTTATTTTCATGATGCAGAAAATTGACAGTGGTAATGTCGTATGATTATACAACATGCAAAAGATCCCTAGATTGTCTGTTTGGCTTGGGTGCTCTCGAGGTAAAATTACACCTTAGTACAAGTTCGCATCGTCATAGCTCAGGTGGCTCCCACTAAGGGGAATCTGAGCTTGAAAATTACCTGCCGCGGTTGGTATCCACCTATAAGGTGCCACACTAAAAAGACATAGCAGCTTCCGGGAATGTTCTAGGTCTGTAATGGTAAAACACCAATTCACAGCCCATTAGAAATGAAAAAAATAAAAACTCTTTTAAGTAATATATATTTTAAATAAATTACTTTTTTAGATAATAATTGTTTTAAAAAATCTTTTATTTTTAACTTTTTGATGTGCTTGCGCTCCTCTTCACGTAGTGTATCACGACTCTCCTAAGGAAGCGCCTCCATAATTTGAGAATATCATATTTATATCAATGTAATCTAAAGATTTCTTTTTTTTTTATAATTCAAATTACCTTACAAAATTTAACCCTGACGAGATACAATGAAAAATTGATACATATACTATGTTTGCCAAATGTTAAGCATGGAGAGTAAAATATTAATTGACAGAAGCAAATATGAAGGACTGTGATTTATTGTAATGTTTCATGGAAGCATGCAAATAGGGTTTCTAACCAACCAGTCATTGTTTCGACTGGAGAAGCTTGTATAGTATGCAACCTTATAATATATCAGTATTCTGAAGGATTATAAAAGATGCATATAAACTCTTATAAAATGAATTTAGAATATTTACATGATTAATTTTAACGAAATAAGTGTTTGTATGGCTTCCAGATATGAATGACAAATACTCAGTGCTCTCGTTTTATGGTTTGCCTTGAAAATGACAGTCAATTACCAAAGTTTATCTTTTTTGGTGTTCTATCATCTATTTTATGATTATGGCAAACAATCCAAACAAGCCAATTGATTGTCCGATAACATATGATTAGTCACCAAAGGCTTACGTTCCACACGAAAATCGATATATTGCTGTTTTAGCAAAATGGAATCAAAAAGTGACCTTCACACGCAGTACATCTAGGGTTGCACCGTCCATTCATAAGACAACATTTCCTTCTGTAATGTACTGAAGACAGATTGTACACCCAAGTATCACTGTTTAAGTCCCTCTATCCATCCAATACAAGAGACATGAATGAAGGGTTGTCTCCAACAAACGAACTGAATGGTGTCCGTTTGGAACATTGTTATGTTCATTAATGCTTCGAGATTTGCGCTGAAGCCAAATGACAAAAGCGTGACGATATGGAGAGAAAAAAGGACTTGTAATTGACCATAAAATATCATCGATCTTCTATCATTGTAAGAATGACGCATCAAGCATTGCTCAAATTGTATATTTATACATATAACTCGGTCATGGCAGTCCAAATTTCTAAATGAAATTGTGAGACCCATTGTGGGATTGAATGTTGCAATTGTTGGTTTATCTCATACAATGCTCATCAACATAGATCTCACATCATATATGCCTATGTAAAGAGTAAGAAATATTTGTGCATATGATATGATGGACGTACTTGTTTTACATTAATCAATCCTATTTAAAATCTTTAGGATGCCCTTGACGGTGCCAATTTTTTTCCTCCAAGAGTTTCAAGGCTTACAGGAAGATAGGTTGGCCTCTTTACTGCAACATGCAATATGCTGTGTATCTAGTATACGTTTTGCTTGTTTCTTTTGGATTTAAAAATATTTTGTTAAGGTTATTAATATAATGTCATCTTATAACTTGCTAAAATTCAACAGTATTTTTTATCTTTTAATGAAATTCTTTATTTTGTTTCTTGCATAAACATATTTGCCATATTTTTTTTCGCGTTTTCTGTCAATCAAAACTGTGTTTCTTGATACACAACTACACTTTACGAATATAAAAGCTTCCTTATTGACTTTTGGTAAATAATGTAATACGTTTACATATATGAATAATGATAAATAAATTATCAGCAAATGAAAATGAAAGTAAATAATTAAATTCGTTTCATAAGTGTTATATGAAAATATTTGTCTGGATCCCCAATAGTATTACTGTCAGTATTCAATAACGATGATATATTTAATAGATATTTAGCTATTCAAAATATATATTACCAAATATTATTTTTTGAGAGGCATATATTACATTAATGTTAAAATGAATGATATGGAACACAATAATTCGTTTCTGAAGCTGTGATACCTTTATTAAAGTTCAATGTAAAAAGAATACACATACTCTTGAATATGTAATAAGCGACATCACTATTGTAATCATTATTGCTTTTAAAGGCAGCTCACAAATTTTTCGAACCTTTTCCTAAGCCAGATCTAAAATACTTAGAAGGGACTACAGAGTTAATGAAGCCTAGAATAAAAATAATGGAAAGCTCAACTAACTAGTGAGTTGGGCAAAAATCAATACTCAGATGATAAAAATAATGCGCCAGAAACATTAAAGTGTTCGTAATTAAAATATGTACCATTGTATCATATTCCACCGAGAGATAATACAGATTTAATTTTCTCTGAAAAGGTTTTGGGGTTAGAGTTTGATTCCATTCGAGTCGCTGAAGACGAATCTAGGAAAGGTGTTGCCATTTATTACACGAAAACTTCCGAAAGATTGTTCTAATTAAATTTGCCCACCGCTTGTTTGTTTCTTAATTATTATTGTTGTCCATTTCGGTTAAACTGATCGATGTTTATACTTATCTAGTTTGAAGTGTTGGTATGAAAGATATTTGTACATCGGTTGCGGTAGGAACTAAGCAACTCAAGGTAACTACTGAGAAGATTAGTTGAAAGGAGTTGTAATAATTCTGTACAATTATCCGTTATTTTCTCATACACACGATAACAATATCCCTGTCTTATGTCTTTGTTTGAAGAGAGAACTGTGGTTATTTATTCGGAAGATAATTATTTACAAATACAATAAAATATTTTCTCTCAGAAGTTGATGAATATTATCTATACATTATCTTTGGATATGTGCTTAGAAATTGTACAATTTATGTAAAATGCAAAGGTAAGAAAATTGTTTTTGCCCTTTTAATCTAATAGAATATAAAGATTCTGAAAAAAATATAACTATCAAGGGTCGAGTACAAATATTCTGGAAAGTATTTTGTAAGGACTAAGGATTATTGTCTTCAGAATGTTGTCTATGTAATTTAAGATTTAATTCTATTATTTGTTCCAAAAACACTTTTTATCTTTTTCCAACGTTACAAGAATCTGTTGCAAATTACACTAATTCTAAGTTTTGGGTATAGGAAATTGAATAGTATAATAAGCTTATATATATTTTAAAACACTTTATATGCTAAATATTACATAATTTAGTTTTTTTTAAAAAACACAATTTATAGTTATACAGAACTTAAATTTCAAAATACTTCTTTTCTTCGAATCATTTTGAAATTAAATTTAAATCCATTAATATCCTTTTCAATAACGGGATTTCGTATTATATTCAATTTTATTTATTGAAAAAAAATAAATGTTTATTTTTAGCTTATAAAGTTAATGCGTTCCTTTGAAAACACATTTGAATTGTCCTTTTGTCAATTAAATTATTAAAAAAAAATTTTTTTTTAAAATTAAAAAAAAAAAAAAAAAAAAAAAAAAAATCCAAGTCTTAATCATTTAAAGAAGAATTTAATGCATTTGAAAAAAATATATGTATGATTTGCGCGTTTGTAATTTTGTTTATTTCGTTAAAAAAATTAATGTCTCAAATATTTTTTTTAATTTTTTATTTTTGAAATGTATGAAAAAAAATTCGGTTTTGTAAACTTTTCAGTTGTACAACAGAAAGTTAAAATTTAAACGTTTGTTTTTTTTAAAGTAAAATTTGATTCTTATGAGTATTTCAATACGAACAATTTTTTGCGAAAAAAATTATGAATGCAATGGAAACCACAAATTATACTTTAGATCAATTAACACATGAGCCCATACAATTAAATTACCGAAATCTATTATGAATTCATAATTTATGCCAGTAATAACAAGTAATTTCTTCTTCTATTTTTTTAATAGAGTTTTTGATTTCAGATACTGATACTTTGTGTTTAGCCTTTGTTGCACAAAATAAATAAAAAAGTAGCAATTTTCTTCTCTTACATTTATTATAAGCAATAAGGCTACAATATCTCAAATATGTTACACAAAAAGCGGTAGATATTTTCCATTATTCAATAAAAATCACACACATGAATTTTTTCCTAAGAAAATAATCTTCAGAACAGGAATTAAAAAAGCTTAACCCCTTTGTAAGGAAAAAAAAAAGAATACACACACAGAAATACATAGACATGTATCATTTTAATTCTATTTAAAATTTATTTTAGAAATTTACTCCGAAAGTCTTTTAGAATTTCTTAAAAACTTTATTTTAAATAAATATTGGAATATTAAGGATATAGCAACATCTTTTCTCCCTTTATATATATTGCTCGCTAAAAGGTTATAAATTAATTGTTATTTTTTTATAATTTTAACTCAGTGATACGATAGCATTTGTGGGCCACGGCCTACTGTTTCCAACTCAGTATATGCGACCTTGGGCCCTTAGGGGCATGAGCAGATTTTCCAGTCAAGTAGTCAGTCTGACGCGAAACCCCGATGTTAAGTTCCCAAGCAAGCTTGGTACTCATTTATCGAACCAATGAAAGGATGAAAGGGTGAGTCAACCTTGCCCACCCCGGGGTTTGAATCTCGTATCTGTGGTGTGGAAGCGCGATGAGTTAACTACTCAGCCAGTGGGCTTTTAATTTTTTTTGTAATATTCCTTAATATTCTTTATTAAAATTATATACGTATAATGCTTTTTGATATTGCATTTCGTTCCAGACATGAATAATGAAATGATTTTAATTTATGCTGAAAACATCTTGAATTTTTTATTTGATATATTGTAAAACTGAACGAGAAAAATTCATTGTAAGAACTTTAAAAGAAATAGTACGGTACAAAAATGTTTTAACATTTTTTAATCAATGGCGAAAAATATGAATTTTGCAGAGAATGAAATGCTTAATGACTATTTTTAGACTGATGTAATATAACCAAGGATGTAAATAATGTAATTTTCCTTTTTCGAGATAGTATTAAAGATCAATGCAAATATTAATTCATCCTCATAATAAATAGACAAAGATAACTTTTATGAGATAAAAGAGTTTCAATGTTGCTGCAAAAGCTACTTCATCAAGAATTTCAAAACTGAGAGGAAAAAAGTATTTTTACTTATCAGTTTTTATTTCCAACATGATTTTTTTATTGTCTTACTAATCTCTTTGATTAAAGTATTAAGTAAATGTACAAAGATGATATAAAAGAAAAATATTCTTTAAAGTGATTCTCTGAGATTTTGGAAACTACTTATGTCACTTTTAATTATTCAAATTAAGTATGAATATTTAAATAGAAAATGGAATTTTAAATTTCTGAATTATTAGTCTTTTTTTTAAAAATGAGACGAATATAAGGTATGTTTTAATAAGCCTTTAATGCATTTTACCTTGCAATTTTTTAAATGACAAGTTCTTTTACAATTTTTTAGAATTTGACATATTCTTCAATGTAAATTTTTTCTACAATAAAAAGTTGGCATTGTAATCCATAATTCGATTAAAAAATTATATTTGCTTTAAGCTTCGGAACTTTCATTAGGATCAAATATGTTAGTAAAGAAGAAAGACATAAATTAGTCATAATCATTCATTTTAATTTAATATACTTCATAAGGTAAATTATTAAGTCTGATTTTTTTCCAATATTTTTTTTCTTTCAATTATGCTGTCAGTAATGTTTCACAAAAAAGCTTTATTGAATTAATCCTCACATTTTAAAAATTTTATATTATTTTTAAAAACCAATAAGAATGAAAAGATTATTATTAGTAAAAAAGGCTTTTCATAAGGATTTTTAGTACTTAAAGTATCAAACGATTTTTAATACTGTAGGTACCAAAAATATTTTTTAGAGCATTCTTTTATCTTAAAAACGTGCTTTAAAATGTATTTTACGATTACAAAAATGCTGCATAAAATAAATTTCTTTTGAATGTGAGAAGAAAAAAAAATGTTTTTTTAATATATCTGGGATACAGAACAAATTATAAAAGTTCTTTTTTATTTTGATCTTTTTCAATTACTCCGCGCATCATATTTAACTTATAATTATCACAACAAAAACAAACCATTTTATTTTATCTAAGAGGGGACTTTTTTATTTTCTTCATAGCTTAAAAAGTTTAAAAGAGGGAAAAAAAAAAAAAAAAACCGAAATTTAAAGGCAAAAAAAAAATATTTCACGAAACGTTAAAACAAAATTTGAAACAAAAGCCAGTTGATTAACTGTAAAAACTGCTAAATGGCTCTCTTAAATATAAAATAGT
>BMAV01000797.1:450328-472440 GCA_019973955.1 Trichonephila inaurata madagascariensis
TATTTCATCATCAATACCAAGTTGCTCAATTAGGATTCATAAATACTAACTTAAGAACAAGTTTAATAATTATTATTGTCTTGTCCGCAGTCTTTTCATATACAAAATTTAATACTTAATTTGATATTTTGTACGGTTTATAATTAAAGTCGTATTGTAGCTTTACGTCAAAGTATATTATTATTGAATCCAATACATTGTTATTGTACGGAGGGGGATGTCATAAAAAATTATGGTTGGAATTGGGTCACTAGCATTTAAGGCTTGAGAAGCATTGATTACATCAGTGCTTCTCAATTTGCAATATTCGCGATCCAATTTCAATCATAATTTTCAGCGCCCCAACCTCTAATACAATTATAATGTACTGAATTCTATAATACTATGACGCTAAAACTACGATATGACTTTAATCTCTTAAGCATCCCCCCGCCCGTGTATATAAACATCTCGCTAAGCCAAAGTGTTTATTTTCCCAGACGTATATATACGTCTTTTCGATCTTTTCTGTGCACTGCTATCCGTAAAATTATTCCGAAGAAATAATGTGATTATCATTATTCTTGTGTTTGAACATGTGTGGAAATGTCCCACTCTTTTCGCTGCATATCGTTGCATTCCGCAGTGTTTTGATTTGACGATATTGGTCGACGGTGTAGTACGAAATTACCTTAGTTTCAATAGTAAAGTTTATTATTTTTTCATTTTAGTTTTGTATTTAGAACGGCTATGAGTAAAAATTTATTTATGTTCAAAGTCGAGAATATATTTTATGAAAATACAATTTTAAATGCTTTAAAATAGCAATTGACGATTAAAATATTTTCAAAAAAATCTAAATATTATTAGTTGAAAATTTATGAATAAATACGACTTTTGCAATAATCCAGTCATTCAGTATTGTTCATTCATGGTGAAGCGTATACGAAAGTTAAGTGCCTCATGGGATTTTGTCTCATAACATTGGAATGAACTCGACACATTACGGATATTTTTGAGACATCCTAAATACATCCTCAAATACATCCTAACTTAATATTAAAAATGATGAGAGAACAACTTACGTGTGTAACGTATAACAGACACACTTTTTCTTCTGACATCTGTGATAAATATTTTATTGCTTTCCTATTGAAGTGTTTTCACTTTAAAAAACATTTAACAAAAATAAAACTAGAAAGAACTTCAGAGAGTTACGTGTCTTCCTTCATCAAAAAACCAGACAAGGAAATAATCACAAGCATCTCTCTAGAAAGAAATGTTCAGACACTGAATTCCTTTGGGGATAAAAGGACGTTTTAGTTGCTAAATAGAGGTTTTACCGGTGACTTCTTTCCCCGAGAGCTTTCAGGGAGGAACACATTAGATTAAGAAAAGTGTGACACATAAAATATACCGTGTCTTTTTGCTCTCTGGACCCCAGCAGGGAAAAAAAAGTAGAATTGATTTTTCACATTTGGATGTGTTTGGGTGCTTTGTTCCTGTCTCATCTGATTCTAGAATATCACGGACTTCGAGAAAACATTTATGGGTTTACTGAGAAAATCTATTTTGTCTGATATGTCTGAACACAAAATACTACTTAAATTTACTTAATAGAAAAACAGAGGACGAGGTTTATGGGATAGTGGTATTTTTACTAGCTAGAGGATTTTATCTAAGGAAAGAAAGGAGGAGGATTGATGTTAGAATAAAATTTTGAATATTTTTTCCATTCATTAGTTATTCAACGATTGTAACGAAAAAGTTAATTCTCTGTCCTTAAAATATGCAGGTTTTTTAAAGTATTTTAAATATTCTTTTTTCAGTGTTACGAGCTTCAATGTCTGATATTTTTCAAAAATATAACATGAAATCTTAAAGCGATTCTTTCAGATAATGACGATTTTAAGCCATGGTGTTGGCAGCAACTGTTTACTGACGTCATCGCAGACACCTCTTATATGCATGTGGCCAGTTTTAGCTTAACTGATCACGTTAGTAGGGAGTACTGCTTCAATGATTGAACACGTACATTTTGCAGGGAAAAATGTCTAACGTAAAATCCGAACAGCGAATCACCATCAAATTTCTTGTGAAACTTAAGAAATTAGCCACCGAAACATTTCAAATGTAAACCGAGGCTGTGTGTGTTTGAATGACATAAAAAAGAGAAGGGACAATGTGGAAAATAATGAACTGTCTGGGCACCCAAGGTGGGTGATTGCAAACTAAAACATTGTCAAATTTCGCGACGTCATCCGGGGTGCTGAAGATTAAGTGTTCGAACAGTGATGGAGTTGGTTATCCTGGATAGGGAAGCTGATTAATGCATTTTAACTGACGAATTACATATGAGGAAGATTTGTGTGAAGGTCGTTCCAGAAGATATGTCCAATGACTAAAAACAGTGGCGTAAAGACGTGTATGTGACTTGTTCAAATACACTGTAATCAAGCCAAATTTGTTGGAATCTGTTGTAACGTGTGATGAGATATGGAATTTTACCTATGATCCAGAAAGAAAGAGAAAGTCGATGCAATGGAAGTCTCTAAGATTCCCACATGGAGGTTCCCAAGCAGGTGGTATGTATGCACGTAAGCAAATGGTGTGTATTCCATTGATAGTAAGATACCATGCTGTTAGAAGAAATTAGTCTTCTCAACATCGAGATTGGATGTACAGTGAGTGGAGTAAAGTGCTGTTTATAGGCGAGTCCCGATTCAGTTTAGAGTGTAGAACCAGACACTTTTTAGTATGACAAGAAAGGGAGACTCGAAATAATCCTACATTCGTTCAGGAAGGATCACATTTTAGACGAGATAGTTTGATGGTATGGGCTGGATTCAGCATAGGTGGAAGTACAGTCTGGTATATCATTTAGAACGGCAATTTGACGATTTCAGATGATATTCTGACACCCCATGTCGTACCGTAAGATGTAACCATTGGTGATTTCTTTCTTTAAATGCAGGATAATGCCAGACTGTAACAACACAGAATATGGAGTGCTTAGCATTTTCTACTGAGATTAATCCGATCAAATGTATTTGAGACACACTGGAGGATGCATTGCTGAAAGACCAAGACTTCTTGTAACTTAAGAACAGAGTGGAATAGTATTCTTAAAAGTCTTATCGATAACATCATCACATTCATGCAAAACAGAATTGAAGCCGTCTTTACACTTTAGAAGTATCCCACAATCTGTTAAATATCTAATATCATTTCCAAACAATCAGTTTCTTTCGCAATTTACCTGCAACCAAATTGTTACCCTGAAGCATCATTTCATGCTCTTTATACCACTCCAAGAACGAAAGTTCCTATACAATAACTTTTTGCTCCTTTTTGTCTGTATTGCGTTTATTTTACATCCGTGTTCTCCATTTTATGCCCATCCACATATATCGTGGAACGATTTCTTTACTTTTTTGCTTGCTCCCCTAACTTGCTTGTGCAGTGTAATTAAAAAAATCACCAATGTTGTGTTTATGGTACTGTTGTAGCTTTCCAAACCGATAATCAGCGTAAAAGGCGGGTATGAATACTTTGGAAAAAGCTACGTAAAGGAGCTTTGTTGTGTTATGCTTTCAAAGGATTGATTAAGAAGTTCGAAGAAGCAAAGATACTGACAATTTTCCCAGGCAGAGTACTTAAAACTGTGCCAGAAGAGATAACAACTGCTTCAATTGTAAGCTTCGATGGATCACAGGGAACCATTGTTAATAAACGCATCACAGACAATGAAGATCTTTCCATGTGACATGTTGTGTATGGCCGTAGAAAATAATTTGCAGAAAATACGTGGTGCAATCTCTTAAAATGGAAATCATATTGAATGTGGTTGAACTCCTCGCCATGACATTTCACTGTTTTCTTGTATGTGTTATTATTTCTTTACATTTTTGTAACACTCTTTGCATTGTACAGTGACATAAATACTCCTATTGGATATATATATATATATAGTCAATAGGGGTATGTATATAAATATATATGTTTATACACCCACAAAAAGAACAAGAATACATGCTAGTTTATATACACATATAAAGTGAAAGATAGGTAGTCAGACAGATAAGTAGATAGTTGTATTTCTATCTTTTTTTTTAAAGTACCAGAATTTTAATTTATTAAATGCAATACATATGAATAAAATGTTGTGAATTGTTAATGTTTATATTAAACGAGTAAAACTACCCACATGATTTTAAATACATTACATAATTCGCCTTGTTTAAAATTTGGTTAGGATGTACATCCACTGCCTTTTATTTATTAACAATATTTCATTTCATAGTATTCATATTATATTGAATACAAATGCGTTTTCAAAACCCTTATTCGATGCTTCAAAACTAAATATTGAACTAAGCACGTTCAGAAACAGTAAATGTTTGAAAGAAAGTACAACTCAAAGTGTTTGATACTGAGTCAATATCCATTAATTAATGGAATCTGATAACACCAAAAAGTGTGTCTACATATATTGAAATTTCTAACTCTTATGCGCGAGGAACGGTTAATACAAGTTCATAACACCGGAATCCACTTGGGTAAATGTTTGGAAAAATGTTTTACAGAAAATGTAATATCTCTACCAATTATCTTTGCGTCTTGCATTTATCAAAGGCAGAATGGAAAAATGATTTGCTTCTATGAATCGCTAGTTTACTAAGCGCAGTTAATCAGTAAAAATGATGATAAGCCAGGAAAGCGACGATGGATATTTTAATAATTTCTAAGCGTCTAATGTAATTCTTTTAATTTCGCATCTAAACAGCATGGAGCTTTTCAGGATTTGTGAAATATGTATCAAATTTTGTAATTTTTTTCTTTTATTAAATTTAAAAAGAAATGTTTTTTTTTTATTTGCGCCATGCTTTAAATGTCCATAAAATTAGATTTTTCTAGAAGTAATGAAATTCATAATGATACTTACGTATTATATATGTTCAAACTCTCGTTTCGAAGAGAAATTCATTCTGATTTTATGTTTTATATTAAAGAAAAATAATGGATTATATTTATTTTAATAACATATGGAAATATCATTAGAACAAAGAAATTTTGACTGACGATTTGATATGGTTAATATTTTTACAAATCAACTATAAATAAAGCAAATGAATAAATTCTGTTTGAAGGTAACACTCTGTTACAATTTTAAAAAACTTACTTGTTATAAAAAAAATAATAATATACTTAAATTTGAAAACTTACAATATATTTATTAAATCAATTTTCAAGGCAAATGATATGAAACAAAATCAGTTAACATTTGTTTGGAACGGAAAAGATGAAGATTTAGTAATGTTTGAAAAATTGAACACAGATTCAGATTTTAAAACGTATTACAATGAAATTAAGTGACTATTATGATCAAGAACGTACTTACAGTGGGCCACAAAAGTGTTCGTACACTTGAAATTTCTTATAAAATTTAATATTTTCGACTAATAAAAATTAATATATTGTAATTGTAATTTTTTTATGATATCTGCAACTTATTCTTAATGGAAGGACATACTTAATTTCTTAAAAATAGTATAACTATTTTTTTAAGAAATTAACTATCAAAAAGCTACTAAAAATTACGCCACAAAAGTCTTCGTACACTTAACAAAAATTTCAACTTAGCTTTAAATATTGTATTTCTTTCTTAATTTAGTACTTAGTAGGATATCTTTTAATGTCTACAACAGGTTTTAAGGGTATTGATATATATTTAAGGTATCCGACTATTTGCGACAACTTTTTTTTTGAAAAAATGGAAGTATGGGGATTTTCTTGTAATTTTTTTTTATTTATTTAGTATATTTTAAGGAAAAAATTCTAAAATTGATAAAAGAAAAAAATTTATTATTATTAAAATGGGAAAAAAACTAGCAAAAATGTACAAAAAATTACATAAACGGGGAACGCTCTGTACAAAGAGCTTATGAACAAATTCTCAGTTTTTCAATTTTGATGGGTTTTTTTGTTATTCCTGTTTTAACCCTCTAAGCGGTCTACACTTAATCTTGCTTGAAGGCAGAAAAAACATCTCTGGAATGGCGGAATTTTACGTGCAGACCACTTGGAGGGTTAAGTGACCTTCAGGATAAGAGATATTTTAATTTTTACAAAAACTAGAACACTTTATCTTAGTGATTACACGAAATTGCTTAAAAAACATTGATTATATTCACATAAAGGACTGCAAATTTTGAAATAAAACAGTGATTGATAAATCTGAAAATCAAAACACTTCTACCGTTATGCAGAACATAAGCAAAAAATTTCAGTCAATTGTTTTAAAAACATTTTGAGCAATCGCTGTCCCCGTTTGAATTTTTCGAAAAAAAACCATTTAGAGTAAAACGCATTTTAAAGTTTGGCACCTTGTGTAAAATTATGGCATCTGCTTTTACTAAAACGCTTGTAGTCTAGTGGAGGGAAATAAGAAACATGGTACTGTTATTAAGTTAATAAGATGGCCTATAAAATAAAGTCATAAAAAAAATTGTCAATTTTTGAAAAAAATCATGATTTTAGGGTAGTCGGATACCTTAATCAGTTTTTTGTAATTTCTACGTCGATTTTCCACAATTCTTCTAAGATTATTGTTTTTACTTAACATTTTGTGTTTATTTGTCACATTTTCTTTTTTTTTTACATCAGAATTTCACCAAATATGTTCTACTGGGCTAAATAAAGTGATTGAAGAGGTGTTTTTAGAATTTGGGGACAGTTATAGACACCAGTGACGCACATTGAGAGCAGTGCACTTGGCGTCATTACCCTGTTAAGAAATTAAGTAGTTTCCAATATCCAAATTTCGGGCATATAACTTAAAATTTCTCTTTAAAATATTTAAATAGAACTCATGATTCACAATATCAACAAAAAATAATAAATTACTTAATTCTGTGACCGATTTATACCCCCACGCAAGAACACTTCCACCGCCCTATTGACCCAACTAGATTCTTGGGATTAAGTTTTAGAAAATACAAAATTGACAGCAAATTGATTGGGATTGCAGACAATTCAACAATTTCGGTTCCGATGGGGCCTATAATAGCTTGTAAATGAAAAAATAAGGAGTTTAGTCCCATGAATTTATGTGGAACAAGAATACCTCCACCACCATGCTTCAGCATAGAAGTGAAGGTGTTCTGGCTTGGGGGTGTAAATTGGCCTCATAATTAGGTAATTTGGTATTTTTCAGTGGTATTATGAATCATGAGCTCTATTTAATTATTTTAAAGAGAAAATTTACGTTATACGCTCGAAGTTTGGATATTGGAGACTACTTAATTTCTTAATTGGGTAATGACGCAAAGTGCACTGCTCTCATTGTACGCCACTGGTGTCTCTATAACTGTCCCCAAATTATGAAAACACCTCCTCGATCACTTTATTTAGCCCAGTATAACATATTTTGTCAGATTCTGATGTAAAAAAGAAAGAAAACGAGACAAATAAACACAAAATGTTAAGTAAAAACAATAATCTCAGAAGAATTGTGGAAAATCGATGCAGAAATTACAAAAAACTCATTAAATATACACTAAGACGCTTAAAACTTGTTGTGGACACTAAAGGATATCTTACTAAGTACTAAATTAAGAAAGAAGTACAATATTTAAAGCTAAGTTGAAATTTTTGTTAAGTGTACGAAGACTTTTGTGGCGTAATTTTTAGTAGCTTTTTAATAATTAATTTTTTAAAAAAAACAGTTATACTATTTTTAAAAAATTAATTATGTTATTCCATCAGTAATAAGTTGCAGATATCATAAAAAATTACAATTACCATACATTAATTTTTATTAGTCGAAAACATTAAATTTTATAAGAAAATGCAAGTGTATGAACACTTTTGTGGCTCACTGGATACATTTCCTTCAATATTTATATTTGTATTGCATCAACATATTATCGTCTATAAATTTGTTTCATTCTAAATGAATGTTTAATTTCGAATAATCGCCAAACGATTATATTGAAAATAATAGATATAAACGAGAAGGAAGGAAATGAAATTACTGAAACGTCTGATAAACGTGTATTCACAAGAAACATCTAAAATCTTTCGAATTATTTATACTATTTTAAACCTTACAATTCATTTCTACAGATGTTAAAAACTTTTCGGATATAACAAAATAATTCTTTTTTCTGCTATAAAGAAAGATTACCAGAAGAGCGTGTTGAATTTTCACCAAATCACGTGATCCAGATTTTTCTTTTTCGCACTATCTTATACAATTCACTTACATGTAACGGAAGCGTGAACTCAATTTTTACCCACTTTAAAAGATCAGAGTAATTCGAAGGTTTGCTCACTTATCAAGGACAGATGACAATACAATAATTTAATAATTTTTTTCCATTTTCCTGATCAGGATCATCAGCTTTAACGATTTACCATTTTCATATCCCATCCCGCTTCTGGCGACTCATTCCAGATCCTATTTCCAGATTTGGTGACTAAAGGATTAAGTTACAACTTAGTTCGATTAACTATAAAAGCGTGTTTTATAGTTTTTCCTCAATCTCAACTTCTATAAGCATAGAATAATTATTAGAAATTTTGTTTCGTTGATTGTCCCATTGCAATTAGCCCCTTTTCTTCTTTACTAAGGCAGAAAAAAAAATCCCTTACGTATTATACAACGCACATTAAATATAAATATTATTTTCCCCGATGTTACATGAAATTAATTTTCTTATCAAGATGGTTCATCGTAAGGGATTTTTCCATCGCGTATGTTCAAAATTACAGCAGCAGCATGTTTTGTATTTATTTAAATAAATCTTATTTCACAGAATTATTTACGAATATAAATAGTTAATATTTGTAATTTTTTTAGAACTTTGATTTCTCACATGAAAATTCGAGTCGTATACAAATAAATGTTTAGCAAACCATTGTTAATCCGGGAATATAAATATAAGGAACTACTTCTAATAATATATAACAAATCAAATATTATAGATCTAAATTTCATTTTTTTACACTAATTACCAAAACTAAAAAATAAGTAATTTTGACATATTTTTAAAAATAAGAATTAAAACATTTTTAATGCCTATAAAAACAATAGCTTACTAAATCAATGTTTTTCACTCCCATTCGTATAAGTTTAGTCTATAGTTTTTGTTTGTAGTTTGAAAGTATGTTATATAAAATACATATTTTGCACTATTCCATATGTAATGCACATCCATCATTGCTATTTAAAATGAATTTTATACACCCATTTACAAAATCTGTTCCTGATTATTGAACAAATAAATGGCTTAAAACATCAGAAATAATTCCTTTTGGAAAACAATGTAACTTTTTTAATGAAATATGGTTTCAATTTCTGTATTTGGTGGATTATATTTTAAATAATTATAACTATCAAATAATCGAAAGTCGTGGGAGAAATTCAGCAAATATATATATATATATATATATATATATATTTGTGGTTATAACTATAAAAAGAAAAATTATACAGTGTCTGAAATACCCCACGCAAAAAGGAATTTCTTAAGATTTCTTTATGTGTGTGTGAGAGAGAGAGTAATAATTCTCAATTTAAACTTCCTTTTGAGAAATTTTCTTTAATTTATGATGGTACTGAATCCTTCAAGACATTATGTGACAGTTAATTCTTTTCGTTTACCCGCTTAAAGGGGTAGATCATTTAAACAACAACTTTATTACCTCAAAAAGTGATACATTGACACATTTCATGGTGAGATGACGCAATAATCCATCAGTCACCGAATCTCACCAGTCAGCGTATTAAATCCCGGAAATGATATGATTCATGAAGATCAGAGGAGTTTCCGGCAGATAAAAGATATAAACGCTGATATCTCTTGATTGAGAAGAAAGAATGTTTTAGTCCTTTGTCATTTATTTCTCTTTGCGTGTTTTTATTGCTGCATTTGTTGTGTGTATTTCCAACAATAAAAAGTGGAATTGTATTAAAAAGTCTTCTTCATCTAATGGACTGCAACCAGCTGAAATGTATGCATGACTCTCGTTTGTTACATTAGTGTCAATACTGCACACACATACAGACATATTTAACCCGGCATCACTCGCGCGAAAAAAAGGACTAAACGTTTTCGCGCAGGGTATCTCATACTCAAAGGTGTTTACATTTTGTTTTTACCGTATAAAATTTGTATACAAAAGTTAAAATAGAAAAGTAGGAAATAAAATATATTTATTACATTTTACATACAGAAATTTAGTTTTTCTGTTATTTTTATAACAGCATTCAGTACATTGTTAATACACTCCTTTAATCTCTCTGTGAGTGAATGCGATGTGTTCACTGGATCTTAATTTTTTAAAATCCATATCTTTTTAAAACTAAGCATGAAGGAGTAAACTTCTCTATTATTTAAATTAAAAAAAATTGGAATTTCCTTTTTATTTTCTTTTATTGTTCCGGAAATAGTATTTTTTTAAAGTTCATTTGAAAGTGAATAAGATATGTACCAGTTTCCTCTTTTAAAAATACGTTATTTCCTAATGTGTTTGTATCTCTACATATAAAACATTTATTTTCAACACTGTATTCATCTTCCAAATCTAGATGGATTTCAGTGGATAATTATACTTGAGGTTGAACTCTTCATCATTGGATTCTTATTCATCGAAACCACGAATAGTTTCTTCATCCGAAAATATACTGTTGTACTATATCTATTAAATACTGTATCTATTTAATTTCTTAAGTATCACATTTCTTCATCATTACAATAATACTCCAAGCTTTAAAACGTGCTCAGGCTTTTTGAACTGTAACGGCGATTCACACGCAGGGTATGACATACCCGAAGAGGCGATATCCAAAAATATATATTTAGAATTCGCCTACAGGCTACAAGCTACGACCCCTCAAAATATATGACCTAAAAGTCAGCTAAACGAGAAACTATCCATTTTCCAAAAGAAGGTTTAGAAGGAGCGTTGAAAAAATTTAGACGGTAGGTATGACATAACGTACGCGAAAAGTGCCGCGTTAATAAGTTTTGCATTCTGTTTTCGTTACCCCGTTTCATCGAAGTGCCTAATTATCTCGCATAGAATTTTAAAATATATAAGTTTAAATTGGTAGTTTATTATTACTTTCTACGAAGCCCTCGTTCAACAAGGCCTCGTTTCTCAAATGCCCCTGGACATGATTAAAATTGCACCTGCAACCTCCAAGTTTATTGAACTTCAAAGATTTGTTTCGATTATTCAGTGCGGATCTCTTTACATCGTTTATATCTTTGGTTAAAACATTTTGAATGCGGCAAAATGTTTAATTGCTAGCGAATCACTTCCATGCAGCTATTTTGTATAAATGGTAGGCTTTTTAAATTTATTCCGAGACATTATGTAACTTGCGTGCTTGACTGATTTTACTTTTACTTTTCCACCGGCTATACAAATGAACATGACTTTTTTCGTGGTAATAACTTTCATTCCTGGAGCTGCATTTGATACTTGAAGAAATACTTTCCTTCGCGCTGATAATAATAAAAGGAAATTCAACAATTTAGTTAGCAAAATAAATTTTCCTCTAATGAAAGCCAAAGCCGGCACAACGTCTTCTATTTAAAGATTTTAAGTACCGTATTTACTCGAATCTAAGCCAAACTATTTTTCCAGTTTTATAGCTATTGAAAATCGAGTGCGGCTTAGAATCGAAGTCAAAACTTTTGTTTGGTGGGAGAAGTTGAGTTCCCATCCCTTCCAAAAGGAAAAATTTAACCACCCACTCTGCCTACTTGAAAGGATGACTTATCCCACACCCTGCAGTATGTCCACCTCGTATTTGGGATTTGATTTTCCGTATGCGCTTTCTTTTAACCCTTTATCTATCGCATTATGATTTACTGCAGTTTTTTTTTCATGCAATATTCATTTTTTTTGAATCACTACATTGAAACTTAAGGGATATACATAAGCAAAATACTCAACATTGGAAAATTTAATCCATTAGAGCTAATTAATTAATTAAAGATATTCAACTGTAAAATTAATTATATACACTATTGACAAAATAAATAGTCAAATCGTTTCCTAAGGTCTTCAATTAACATACTAAAAAAATAAGACACTTAACTTTTGACATGAACTCCTTTTTTTAATCAAAAATGACAATCTTCGCACAATCCGCCGAAAAAACCATCAGCTGAAAACACAATTTCTGCTATAAAACTGTTTTCCTTCCCCGCTAAAAGACTTGTTATAGAACCCGTGCTGCCATATATCTCGGAAGAGTGGATTTAAAAAAATGTTTCTGCTAAGTATCATCAGAGTATTCGTAAAATTGGTTATTCTATGTAATTTTAAAGTGAGCCGTACTAATAAGTGCCATCGGTAGATAAAGGGTTAATCATTTAAACAATAAAAGACATCAGTTATAGCATCAATACGAGTTCATTACGACGTAAGTATGTTTAGAAAGGCAATTTTATATGCAAAAAAATAACTGAAAAAAAAATAGAACTACTGGTAATTTAACACAAATGAAACAAATATGCATCAATGGCGTAAATAAAATGATATAATTTTTGCTTGTAAATGTTCAATAGTCCTTAAAAATTCCTTTACATTCTTCTATAATATATTCTTTAAAAAAGATATTGCATAGAAAATGCACTGGATAGCACGGTAGACGCCACCTTCATCAATTCCGAAATTAGCAGTGACAATAGGAATGATGAATGGTTTTCGAAAGAGTAATTATAGGTTCATGTATGTATTTGAAAGTTTTATACTGGTAAATAAATCAATTATTTACTTTTGTTATTTCTCAATCACTTTAAAAAAAAACAAAAAAAATCTTCAGTATCGGATATTGATGAACTTTTTACACAACTCTTTTTTATATTTTTTCTCAAAAACTTGCAGAGAATCGGGGTTGCGGCTTAGAACCTATGACAAAATTTTTTTTGCAAAATTGTGTTGAGAATTTGGGGTGTGGCTTAGAATAGATGGCGGCTTAGATTCAAGTAAATACGGTATTTGTTTTTATGAAGAACAATATTTTTTAGTAATTCTCAGAGAATCACTATTTGACCTTCAATGAAATAATGATTTAATGGAAGTAAATATTTTAAACTTAAGGTAGCCGACTACCTAAAAAAAAAAAAAAAAATCATGATTTTTATTAAAAAATTGACAAATTTTTTATATGATTTCATTTTATAGGCCATCCTATGAGTTTTATAAAAATACCAAGTTTTTTATTTTCCATTCACTAGAACAAAAACTACATGTGTTTTAGTAAAAAAATGTTAAACCTTAAAATGTTTTTTACTCGAAATATGCTTTTTTTCGAAAAGATCAGACGGGGACAGCGATTGCTCAAAAAGTTTTTAAAAAAATTTGCTGAAATTTGTCTTGTATGTTTTGTATAACAGTAGAACTGTTTTAACGTTCAGATTTATCAATAACTGTTTTATTAAAACTTTTACAGTTCTTTATGTGAATATAATCACTGTTTTTTTAAGGAATTTCATATAAAAACAAAAATAAAGTTCTCTGTTTTTGTAAAAAATTAAGGCATCTCTTAACTAGAAGGTCATTTCAAAAAGGAATAGTGAAGTAATACATCAAAATTGAAAAATTGAGAATTTATTTATATACTATTTGTACAGAGCGGGTTCCATTTAAGTAATTTTTTTGTCTATTTTTACCCATATTTTCCCATTTTAGTAGTAATAATTTATTTTTCTCTTCAAAATTTTAGCCTTTTTTCTTAAAATGTACTAAATAAACCTACAAACCACAAAAAATCTCCATGCCTCCCTTTTTTTTAAAAAATGTTGTCGCAAGTTGTTGGATACCTTAAACAATGAAAATAAATGATCCGAAAATATAATTTGAACTGAATGTATTTATATTTCTATTGATACAAACGGTATAACAAAAACGTATTGATCTTCTTCTTTGTCTTCTTCATTATAAAATCAGACAAAGAGATAAGCATCAAAACGCATGTTCATAAATAGCCCAGTAAACCACTTGCATATTGCTCTCGAAATGCACCATCGAGTACTCCGTTTTGAAAAATATAGGAATGACCCGTGGCTGTTCAATGGGTAAAGCGAAATATGGTATTATCCCCCTTCATGGTCGTGAATTGTGTGAGCAAATTCCTCAAATTTAATCTTAGTGCTGATAATTTAGTGGGCTGTAACTTGATGAACATAAGGCTGAATTGTGTATCACCATGTATCAAATAAGAAATGGAAGAGAAAAAGTAGGATTTTTTTACCATCAATTCAGAGTACTCGGGAAGGAAAAATACGATCCACTAATTTAATGTGAACTTAAGTATTTATTCCATTAAATATTATAAAATATGGAGCTTGTACACAGTTGAATTATTTAAAAAAAAAAAAAAAGAGTGATGTGTACCGTTTGAAAACTCTTGCCCGAATGGTGTATCCATGGAATAAAAAGTAACTAATTAAGGATATAGTTGTTTCCTGGCATCATGCAATAACGAAGGAAGATATTAAAACTATTTTCAGCTCAATGAAACATCAATGTGGAGCTGTAATAAAAATAAAGGCAACCCCACTGATAACTCACTGATATCATCAGTGTCTAATGTATATCGATAGTTATTGCAGCATAACATTTTCTGCGTTGCCAATACTAGAATTTTGTTTTTGTATTGAATTCATATTAAATTCTCTTTAAAATGGTATAAAAGACTTTGCATTTTTTAAAACGTAACATTTTATATAAGCATACAGACATAAAATACATAACAATTTTAAAAAGTGACCACAATTTTGGCCATCACTATATATATATATAAGAGACGAACAATAAATTTACAAATAAATAGAAGTATTACGCATAACATGAAACTAAAATTTATTTCCCAAATATGTTCTAAATGCAATTATTTAATGGCATCTGAATAAAATTCTAATAATATGCTCATATACGTATCACATATACTTTCATGTACTCATACGTTTATTGAAACGAATTTTTTTTTTTTTTTTTTTTTGAATATGCTAGATAAGAAAATGTCAAAGTTTAACATTCAGATTTATTCATTTTTATGTTGCCCAAGTGAGAGAACTGCTTAGGTAAAGGAAAATATTTTTGATATGAATATTATGGAGCCTTTCGTCAAAATAACAGGCTAATAGTTTTTGCTGAAACTAAAAACAGAAATATTACGTAATCGGAAGCATTAATATTTCGTTCAAAATGTCAATATGTCACTTACAAAATCAATCTGAAGATCAGCAGAAATTTGCTATAAGAATATTTAAAAAAACTGTTGGGAATTTAAAAAATCTACATATGTAACATAAAGAAATAAAATATTTAATATTTTTTTATTTTTGATCTACTTTAAACATTTTCGTATAAAAAATTCCAGAAACGCTTAACCCTTTATCTACCGCATTATGATTTATTGCAGTTTTATTTCGTGCAATATTTTTTTTGAATCGCTACATTGATCCTTAAGGAATATACATAAACAAAATACTCAACTTTGGAATATTTAATCCATTAGAGGTAATTAATTAATTAAAGATATATATTCAACTGTAAAATTCATTATATACACTGTTCATTTAAAATAAATAGTCTAATCGTTTTCTAAGGACTTCATTAATATACAAAAAAATAGGCCAACTATCTTTTGACTTTAAGTATTTTTTCGGAAAAAAATGGCTAGCTCCGCAATGCACTGAATACGCTGTCAGATGAAAACGCCATTTCTCCTATAAAATTATTCGCCTTCCACTCCAAAATGCTCACCATAGAACTCGTGCTGCCGCATATCTTGGAAGAGTGGATTTAAAAGAATATTCCTGCTAAGTATCGTCTGAGTATTCGTAAAAATGGTTATTCTATTTAATTTTAAAATGAGTGGTACTTATATGTACCTTCGGTAGATAAAAGATTAACGTATCAATAAAAATAGAAAAAATGAAACATTTTTAAAGAAAATAGTAAAAACATCTATAAAAAGGCCTACTAAGGTTATAAAAGTAGATGTTGTACAAGCTGTTTGCTTTGTAAAGCACAATTAATGATCATTATTTTGTTTATGCGCCACTACTTCTAATGAACACAAAACTACGAGTAATATGAAAGGCATAGAGAACATTTATTAAATTTTACTGCAAATGTTTTAATTATGCTATAAGTCAAATTTTGTTATAATATGTCACACATCATCCAAAACGCATCTTGACACCACATCTTCGATAAAGGGGTAACCACTTCAAATTGATTAACAGAGAATAATTTAATACGCCTCCTAACTGTTAACTCCTTGCCCGATCAATTTTTTGCCCAAAATATTCTCAAAAAAAGCAAATTTTTTATTGCATTTAAATAAAACTAATTTACAACAAAAAATGAAAATGGAAAAAAAAAAAAAAATTTTAATTTACAATTTTGAAGTTTTCACGCTATTTTTTATTTTACCACTGTTGAACATAAGAAAATGTTTGCATTTTAAGTGCACTCTGCACGCTGTGAAGAATGCTTCATATATCATATAATAATTCCTCTCATACTTACGAAAAGATTTCATGTTCATACCTCTTTTACAAACGGTTCAGGATCTCTTGTGAGTGTGCATATACATATGCACACACACAGTTCGAAGCATGATGCATTACTAAGTCTAACATTGCAATGATGGTAGATATAATATGAGATTTTTTGGATTATCCTTCCATTTTCATTTCTCCACAAGCAACATATTGAACATTGCCTTGCCAATCCCTGTTCTTTATCGAATATTTTTAAAAATCCAAATTCCTTCCGTAATGAAAAATTCCCACCTTCACCACAAAGAAAATCCCGGAGTAGAAGTTTCAGTACCATAGACAAACTCTGCGTCTCTTAAAAAATCTAGCACTAATAATTCCACGTACAAATCAAGAATAGAAATAAGAAAATACCATTACTCATTCTGAGTACAGCCAAACTGGTTGTGATCAGATTTCGGTAGCCCGTACGGTGTACAGGGAAACCATAAAAGGGTTTAAGTATGTTCTTCCAAACATTTGGCGATTGAAATGTGTTATATTCCAATTAAAATAGAAACTTAATTTTATACGATACAGAAATCAGGTAAAACGATATATTGTTTCAAGCAATATGACAATATTTTTCAAATCTGTTAACTGTACTTTAAATTCATTACGAAAGAAAATGCGTATAACGAGTAATATGAAGATCTTGCAGGTTGTTGATATCGACTAAACAACTAAATTTTAATTAGCATTTATAGTTTGGCACTCTAATCAATTGTGAATTCCAGCATGTGCAAAACAACTAGCTGATAAATTCGGGTGAGTCTCTTACATTTTTTGAGACGAGTTAAGGACACAAGAAGAAAAGAAAACACGATTAAAACAGGCAGTCAAGCATTCATCACCTTTTTTTACAAAGTTAACATCTTGCTTTTTAAATTTTTCGAGCCTCTATAAAGCTATTCTGTTGTTCTGTGGTATATGAGTTATTCTGGCGGTTTACTTTCCCTTTAATTTTGAGCTAAAATAAAATTGGCACAAAAAAGCCCCATAAACAATGTAACTTAGCTTTTGAAATATGAACTTTCTTTTACTTAGAATAGCATATGTATGTATGTATATAAATATATACTGTATAAAAAAAAGAAGTACCAAGAACGAGTTGTCTGATAGAGACAAAAGTTGTTGGGTAGAGCGATTATGTAAAGAATAGAAAATGATTAAAATTTCAGAATTTAATAATTTATTTCAGTCACAAATTAACGAGCTCAATAAGGTGTTGACCCATCTCTAGCCTGAATGCAAGCTGCCACACGACATGCCATAGAGCAATAAAGCACCCTGATGGTCTTCTGAGGTACTTAATGCCAAATTTTCTCCGATTGTCGGGCCGGTCATCGAAATTCCGTTGTAGAATCAGTTGACTTTCCATCATATCCTAAACATACTGGATTGGAGAGAGAAATGGTTATCTGGAGCGCCAAAGAAGTATTTGACAAGCTGTAAGATAGTTTATAGCAATACGTGTCGTATGTTGTCGGGCATTATCTTGTTGGAAAAATAAGGCTAGTTTACTGCTAAAGGTAGTTTATTTGTTAGCGAGAAATGTTTTTGGGGGCGTAAGTATGCCTCCAAGACAAAATAGGATGCAATTTCAACAACTTGTGGAATTTCAACAGGGGATAATCATTGGCTTTTATGAAAAAGGGTTTTCATGTGGAGAAATAGAAGCTCGTGTGCAAAGGAATAGTTCCGCAGGTATTCGAGTTTGGAAGCAGTGGGCCGAGGAGCACCGGACAACTCGGAAAACTTTTAGTGGATGACGTAAGATGACACTAGAGTACGATGATAGACTACTGGTCAGCACGCATAGCGTGAATGATCATACTTCTTTTTCCCGTCAGTTGACAGCACGTTGGTTTCCTGCTACATCTATATTAATGCCAGCTGTGTCAATTCGTTGATGTCTGCTGCAATGCGGACTGCGTACGTGGATTCCCTTAGGCAGGATCCCTTTCACGGAAAACCATCGACGGTTGTGTTTGGGAGCATAGCGGTCTGATTCGCAACAAGTAGTCTCTTCTAACTATTACCGCTTTAATTTTTGGAACCGTGTTGGCTGAATTCGTGTTAGACGCTATAGTGGCTAACGCTGCCTTTCAGAGCGCATTATCGAACAACATAGTGACAGAACACTCAGAATTATTGCCTTGCGTACAACTTTGTATCATGGATGATCTCAACTGCTATGGATAGATGGTAATCTGAATAGCAACAGGTACGCCCGAGAAGTGCTAGAGCCCAAAGTCGTTTCATGCCTTAAGAGCATTATCTTTCAAAAGGATAATGTACGCCCACATGTTGCAAGGAATGCAACTTCTTCCTTGGCCTGTTTATTCGCCGGATATGTCACCTGTTGAAAATGAGTGAGATTTGGTTAGTTGGCTACTCGCTTGTGATCCACGCTCTACAGCTTTAAAAGATGAACTTTGGATCGCATACATCAAAAATGGAATTATCTTCCACAAGCAGATATTCAACATCTGTCTGATTCCATGCCACGTCAAATAGCAACTTTCATTGCAGCGCGTGGTGGCTACACCGAATACTAATTTCTGGATCTTAATTTTAGATAATTTGGATTTTTTGCTTTGAAAATTTATTCGTAATACAAATTGTTAGTGCAGTATATTTCATTTAATTTTGATAACTCCTTCATGGTGATGCATTTTTACAAACAGCAGCTTTATATATATAGATAGATATATCAAATTACAGTGGTCATGATAGTTGAGTGATTATGGTCTTGAAACCGAGGATGGTGAGTCCTGAGTTTGAGGCCTGATGCCCTTGAAGGTCACCAAAGCTGATGCACGTTAAACCTATCACGTCTTCAAGTATCCATGTTTACAGGATCTGAAAGTTTCGAGAGTGGGGTTATGCTCCAATGTCGCCTTTGTCACTAGACAGAGATTAGAAGTTACGAAGTCTCCCAAATGATCCTTCAGAGCGCTACGTTAATGAAGTATCTTATAAAATTTCAAAATACTATAACCCATGCTTCGTATAATTTTCTATAGCATTTAAAAAGTGTAATTTCTGGAGGCAATTTGATTCTCTGCAGATTACGAATGATATTTACAGAATGTATAAATAGTGCAAAATGTTAATACACAGTTGTGAGTAAAATGTTACTTTTTGCAACTAAAATTTCGTAAATAAAAATATACATTATAGACCTATTTTACTATATAAGTACAATGTACAATTTCAATACTTTTATAGGAAAAAATAGGAAAATATTTACACAAGAAATGTGATTATTTCTTATAAAAATAACGTCTTTCAAAAAAAAAAAAAATACGTTATGCGATGTTTTCAAGCATCCATATTTCCCTCTTTCACGTTTTATTATTCAACTATTTAGGATCTTTTAAAAATAATTACCTAAATATGATATTTAATGAACAACAAACCTTTTTTGTTACACCTATAGAAATATTAGATGGACTTCAGTCTAAAATTTTTATCATCAGCTCTGGTTCTAGTATACCAGAAAAATAACATCAAATTGAGCAATTTCATAATCTTTAAACTATAACATACAGGGAATGGAAGTCAAAAAATAAAATAATCAACATCACTTACTCGCAAAAATAATCTTATAATTATAAAAATGATTCTTACATAATCAATCTACTTTATTTTAGTTTTTCAACATTCTTTACATTGTTGCATAATCTCAACCTTTTTTTTCTCTCTGTTCAAAATAATTAAGTCAATTTGCTGTCAAGGAAGCTTGAACATTTATTTTACCTTATTGGCTATTAATCATTCTTCAGTATTATATGTTATATATGAAATACTTTTATTAAAACTTAAGCTGTGCTTCATATTTCTTGGCATAAATACTTTTTTCTGTAATCTGTCCTCAAAGAATTTTTCTTGCTAATTACTTTTCAATGTGAAAGGCTTACATTTTGATGCACGGGGATGACAAAATTATGTATTATTTTATCACGTTTAACGAAAAAAGAGAGTTCGTGTATTTCTTACATTATTATATGTTGCTTTGTTTACAGGAAACTATTCTAACACTGTGTTTTCTATGCTTTTAAGGTATTCGAACATGTTGAAAGTGACCAAATTCGATCAAGACATATATTTTTGTCTTTTAATTTATTAAAAAGAGATGTCTTTTGGCTTTACAAAACATACTTTGTTTTTTTACGCTCCTTAGAGGCCAATTTACTATCATTTTATAAAGTTAGAAAAACCGTAAGTGGGTCTTTGATCTACTAGAATTGGGCATTTAAATTGCTCAAAATCTATTATGGCGAGTTTAAGAACTCAAAATGTTACAAATGTATTTCTATAAAACTTTGTGAACCTAATATTTATTTTATTTTCTAGAGCATGCACTAAAATATTTTTTATTATATGAATACTTTTTGAGTTATGGCTTGCTATTTAAATAATGGTCTCATAAAGAATGTCAGATTTCTTATAATGTTTACTCGATCAGCTCTAAAATTTTGAAATTTTAATAAAACATTAAAATTTTAGTACATTTTCCAGAGAAATACATCTTATTTGTTTTAATAATACTTTTACTATTATTAGTATATTAAGTTTTTCTGTAATTGCTTTGAAGTTTTTCAAAAATATTGCTAAAATTTCACTTATAATTGTGATTTTTGTAAAATGCACAAAATTTCTTGTAAATATTGTTGGTTAAATATTACTATTTATTGGTATTGAGTCCTAAAAAAGCATTTATAATTTTTAAATATGCTATTTTGTGAAAATGTACTACGAACGTGTTCGGACACCTTAAAATAATAACATTTAACAGTGCTGAGTGAAAAAAATAATATACATTTATAGACAGGCTGCTGCATTGACTAAAAGTTAATGCTATAAATGAAGAAGTTCATTCGCCCTTTACGGAAAAAATTTTGATAGTTAACTTTTATCTGTGAATGTATCATTTTTGGGGCGATTTGCTTCTATCGCATGGCAACAGCTCTCGGTCGAAGTTTCCATGAAAGTACATTCTTTCTTAGTACTGGCATGTCTGTTTTACTCCATTACTCTTGAACCGTTTTCCAAAGTCCATTCAGTGTTCTTGGATACCGTTTAGCCAAGGCTTGTTTTGAGGAACCGAAAGCACAAATATCCATTGAAGAAGCGTCAGGGGATTTTAAATGTATTTCATCAAATGGAATATACTTTATTCTTATTTCTGATTCTTCCTTTGCTAAATAAGTGACAGTTGACTTAGATGTGTGACTGCAATTCTTTCAGGTAGACTTTATCTCTTCAGGTAGACTTTATCAGCGTCCTTACCATATAAGACAGAAATTTGTTCATCAAAAATTAGTTCTAGACATTTTGCTAATAGTACAGTGAACACATGTCAAGAATAGAAATTCTGCGCCATAATTAAAGTGTAAAAGATGGTAAAGCATATAAGAAAATACAATGCACGCATGTGTGTGCATACACACACTGACACACACATACACACACATATATATATTCATATACATATACATATATCTATATATATATATATACATATACATACATATATATATATATATATAT
>BMAV01000797.1:473522-502767 GCA_019973955.1 Trichonephila inaurata madagascariensis
TATTCAGTACACAGTTAAAATTCTATTTACAAAACATGTTTTGTAAACATTCTTGAATCAATTTAATCTAACGTCAAAAGAGCCGAAACGTTTTAAGTTATCTACAAACATATATTCTGTCCCTTAGATGATATTCTACAATTGCACTTGGTCTTTGAAACGAACATCGAAATCCTCTTAATCGACTGAATATGGATGAATGCGCACCAGGTGAAGGTATTTACAGCCGAATAAGGTATTCAGATCAGAGAGAGAGCACCTTTATTGGAACTTCTTGGAACCTTCGAGTGAATTTCGAATGCATACCTTTCTTGGAAAACAGAAGTAGAGGAAAAGGAAATCGACCCCGTTGTCTTTGGATAAGAATAGAGCACGTACCTTAGATAAAATTCTGAAGCCTTTTGATTTAAAATTCACATTGTAAGAGAAAAACAATCTGAGATCTTGAATTTTGTATCAAAATGACACTCTGAGATTTGAGTTTATATGTATAAGACAAAGAAGAATCGTTACTTAAGACAGAAATTATTTTTAGGTCACATATGAAAATTCCCCAATCATTTTGTCCCCTATTTATTTACTTAATCTTTGAAATATTATAGTAATATAACAAGAGTTTTTGACATATTTTTTTAAAAAAAAGTTATATAACATAATTTATTATTTTTGAAGTATTCAAATCAGCTTTTTTCTGTTCTTGTGATATAATACTTTTCATCTTAACATTTTGAAGAGAATGTCCACTTTTTTAGTTCAATATGTTAATCTTTCAAGATGCCCCAGGACTTCAGACTTGTATAACTGGTTTATTACATAGAAAACCTTGAAAACCAGTACATTTAAATCATTCATAACTGTTAAAGAACATAATAATATAAGGGAACAAAAATTTTTATCAACAGATGTTTAGATGCATCATTTTGTGAAATGATGTATAATAAATCATGCAGAATCAGAGCAAAACTATATTATTAGTTCGCAACAATTGCTTAGAAGAGTGCTGTTCCAGCTGAAAAGTCTGAATACAAATCTATGGTAACATACATATCAAAATAGCATTTTATTTCTTTGAACAATCAAAATTGACTGAGTAAATTAAGTATTAATGCTTTCAGACACATTAATAAGTCTTAAACTTGTTTTTTTTTCCTTCAAATTTTTATCAATAGTAATTTAGATCAGCGCTCCTCAAACTGTGGGGCGCACCCCCCCCCCCCTCCCAAGCATATTGAAAAGTCGAAAACAAAAGATTATTTTAAAAAAATATTAATTTTTTGGAAATAAAACAAACAAAATACATTCTGACATAATGAAAAAAAAAACATTTACACTAATATAATACACTTATTAATGCATCAATGTTGCACATTGTACTTTATAATTATCTAAACAATTATCTTTTCAATTTTGTAGAAATATTTTTGCTGCATTGTACCTGCTTTTTCTCCTGAAAATAGCGAAAAGTCTCATGGAAAAGTACGAATATTAAATACAAGGGAATTTGAATATTGAACAGCTATGAACAATTGTGACAATTCCATAATTTTTTTAAAAATTTCTTCCCGAGTTAAAGAGGAAAACAAACATTATACTTTTAAATCATGAATAGAAGAATGAATTGTATCGTGAAATAGAAGGAATGATATCCGTATATAATACATTACATATATAATTAGAAGAAACATTAGTAATGTTTATTATGATAAGAAGTACCATTAGTAATAGTCATTAAGTAGAACTAGCATAATTAAACGGAAATATGATAGCATAGTTCCATGGCAGTAATCAGATTCTTGGCATGAAATAATCCTGTAGTGCCATGTATTTGAGTTCTGATTTCGTTAAATGAACTTCTTATGTTACACAGGGACTGATTTTTTAATTCTTCCACACACACACACTATTGGCTCACACTCTCTATATACTTATTTATCCTGGTGGAATTTTTTTTTTTTATTTATTTATCTTGGTGCTCAATTGAGCTGAAATTTTATATGCATGATTATTTTGGATGTCAATACAGTAATTAAATTATATTTACTGAAAATTAATTGATTTAAACTAATTATTCAAAGAATTGCACGTTACAGCCACGTTAACATCAGTTTTGGCAACTTAGCGACCCTTTTGGCAACTTGTGTCAAAACATAAAAAGTTTTTTTTCTCACATTTTAAAGCGTTCGTTTGAGCTGCAATTTTCTATACACTATTGCTTTGGGTAAAAACACTATAATTTAATTATGATTACTTAAAGTTAATTGAATGAATCTAATTATTTAAAGAATTACAGATACAGCCATGTTGGTTTCCTTTTTAGCGACTTGGGTTAAAACTTTAAAAGATTTTTTTTCCGCACGTTTTAAAGCATTTAGTTGAACTGAATTTTTATAGACAAGATTGTTTTGGATGATGATACGATACTTTAATGATAATGAATAAAAATTAATTACCACTTGATGTTGTGATTCTGTGCTATGTATAAACATATTTATATTAATTGTAACTATCTAATAAAAAGTAGCTAAATTAAAAATTTTCTTTGTTGATCTAAGTAGGAATTGACTTTTTTTTTATATTGCTTGCTTAATAACGGTGAAGTTTGAAGTAATACTAGGGTTATTTCAAAATTACCACGTGCCTCTATCAAATGACAAGCACGATGTCTGAGTTGGCAATTTAATTTCCAACCTAGTACAATAATCCAACATAAGGACTGAGGCTCGGCGTATTTCATATGTATATCATGAAATGTTGATATAAACCCCAGTGTATCTCGAACTGCCCCCCTAAGGGGCTGCAAGCATATCGAAAATAAAAGGTTAAAAAAATTAGTTTACTGGAATGAAGTAAAACAAAATATTTTCTGACAAAATAAAAAAAATAAAAAATTACAGAATTACATTAATATGATTTATATTTATCATCTGATGAAAAAACGTCATCAAAAACAAAAGATTCTACTTTAAACACTCATTAGCTATCTTTGATCCTATAACCAAATAAAAAAAAATATTTTGTTTGCTTTGCTATAATCCTACGATGGGAGATTTTTTATTACGTTTGTCTTAACCTAAAATACTACTTTTGCTGACCTTCAAACTTACTGGTATGGTTATCTGCGTCCCTTTTTAGGGAAGTTTTAAATTATATAATTTTGTTGTGCGCTTTCTTTTTCAATGTGAAAGAGTTTATGACATATGGATAAGCATATGGGGCATTTTGAAGGATTATTTGGCCAAAATTTATTTTTATGAGTATTCTGAAACATATAATGCATAATGAAAAACGTTTTACACAGTTCTTTTTTAAAACCGTAATTTTATATTGAATACACTTATAACACGGGAGCGATGCGCATAGTCACCCTAGGATCACGAAATCGTTAATTCTGGGAAAACTGTTTATTTCTTACCAATGACCTTTACAGAGAATCCTCTAATATGACAGCCTTAAAGGGAGCTAAAATGAATTGATAACATATCTCCTTTTTTGGGAGTGGCAAACGTTTTTTTAGAATCTTAAGGTACTTGTTTAGACCGAGTTCCCGGCACGACCACTATTTTTCAAAAATATTTTCTTAAACATGCTGCATTTTCCCGTATGAATAACTTAGTGGTTTTAATTGTGATGTTGTACGATTGATTATGGTTTATAAATGTAAATGTGAAGAATATAAAAAACGAAAGGGGCATATGTGATCTCTCTGAAAGGAAGTTGAAACTGATCAAACAAGGGAAACACTTGCTGAAATAATGCATATTAATCATGATAGCGAAAAAAATTTAGAAAGGCAATGAACATGAAACGAAAGGAAAATTTTCAATAGCTACATTAAGAACTCCACCAAGAAAAATTTATTTAAAGCCATAAGTGTACTGCAAGATGCATTTCGCCCTGTCAAAAAGACACAAGCAAGAAAAAGTTCAACAGGATATTTGTCGATCATCAAAGCACATTAAAATTACAATAACGTGAACAAAATATGACAGTTTTGCTTGTAAATAACATTCCTGAAATGTTAGTGAAAAGTGTCTCTGATTTGTGTCCTTTATTGAGCTCAAGCACATTTGGAACTATTTAGTTCAGTTTTAATGGATTTTTCTCACATTATCAAATAAAAATTGAAAAATACTTGAAATAAGTAAGTATATGTTCTTTTAGTTAAATTATTCACTGAAACTGTGATTTTTATAGTGTATGTTAAAAAAAGAATTGGGGTGAGTCACTTCACGGGACCATTAACGTTAGTATCGAGTGCACACCTGATCCCAGGCTAAAACATTTTGAAGTTCTTTTGCTTTAAGTATTAAAAATAACACAATTGCTATTTATTGCAACTTTACATTCTTTTTTATTATTTAACATTAATTCTAAATGCTAATTCTGTGAGCCTTAAAATTACAGCTCGTTCAAATCTATTTATAATATGAGCATTCATTTCAAAAAATCATTTTACGTTTTTGTATTCATTGTCATGCACTTGGTTTTACTCTCCTTACAAATAAGCTATTATTCAAGAATAATGAATTATTATTTTTAAGAGAATAAACTCGTGTGAAAAGTGGGTACTTCAGCCATTATAAGAACAAATTTAATATTTATTAGTGATTTCTATGGGCTTGTCTTGCAGAGCGAAGTTTTTTATAGGAAGTCTTAATATTAGAAATTGACAGTATGAGTTCTTTTTCATTGTTTAGTTGAGATCTATATTTTGTCTTCATAGCAGCCATCGAAAAAATCCGGATTCAAAAAAGTAGGATGTTGAAAATTCTAATAGTATACGAAATACATTTGTTTTCAGTGCAGAAAATTCAGCATCCACCTCTACCCAAAATTCAAAGAGTGATTTATAACAAAATTGCCCTTTAGTTTTGTCACTGGATGTGAAATCTATGCAGATCTCTTTTTCGGCAGTTGAGAACCCTTCTGAAGTATTTTGAAATGGATCCCTAACTCAGTGGTAACTTGCTATCAATTTGCCCTCGTCTGTGTACTTGTTGATGCTTTATTATCACCGAATGCTCGCTACGATTTAAAAATATATCTATGATTTTACTTTAATCTACTGCCGTAAATACTTAATCCCGTGAATTAAAACTAACGTCTGAATTATGAAATGTACATTCAAGATAGATTGGGTAGCAAATAGACTCAAACAAGACTGACTGGAATTGTACGAGTTATAGTATTTTTACATGTTTTGTGCAGACGTCCTTTAGGTTGCCCAGACTCACGCAGACGTTCGTAAGAATGCTAGATGTAATGGATTGGATAGAGAACAACATAGATTAGACTACTTTTTAATGACATTTGTACTTTTAGAAATGAATGATGAAGGAAATAAATACTTAATTAAATATCATTTTGCAATCTGCTTCAATTTCAAAATTAGAGAAAGAAAAATAACATAATAACTAACCTATTACTTAAAAGTATATATATATAATTTAATTAAAATATATATTACTTAAAAGTAACATATACAAAATTTAATACTTATATTATTAATTTGTACGGTTTATATAATTAAAAGATTATATTATACCTTTAGCGTCAAAGTACATTATTATTGTATTCAATATATAATATTATACAAGGGGGGCACGATAAAAATTATGATTGAAAATTGGGTCACCAGTATTAATAGTTTGAGAAGCACTGATATAAACATAACACATATTTAATTGCAAAATGACCCGAGTCTTCAATGCGAGTTTGTCGGCAGCACCAATGCAATCCACGGGTCCGTAACCAAGGTCATTCGTCTAACACAACCATTTTTCACTAAGATTTGTAAGTTAAACCGGGAGTAGTCTTGCACTCGAGACTAACGTTAGTGGTCACGCGGTTTGACTGATTCACCCCAATCCTTTTTTATAATTTTTTTTTATTGTACATGAAAATAATCACAATTCCAGTGGATATTTAACTAAGAGAAAGTTTGCTTACCTAATTTTAATGACTTTTGAATTTTTCTTTGATAATTTGAGAAAAAACCAATAAAACTGCACTAAAATGCTTCAAATTTGTGTGTAACTTTAATAAATGATACAAATCACATACACTTTTGACTAATACTACATGAATTTTTATTTGAACTCAAAACTGTCATATTCTGTTGAAGATATTATAGTTTTATTGTCCTTTGTTGATCGAGAAACAGCATGTTTAACTGCTTCTTGTTCATGTCTTTTTGACAGGGCGTCGTTTGTCTTGCGGTGCACAGGCAGCTTTAATCTTTCTTGTTGGAGTTTTTTAGGTAGCATTTGAAAATTTTCCTTTGAACTCATACGTTTCATGTTCATCGCTTTCTTCAAATTTACTTTCATTTACGTGATAAATATTCCTCATTTCATCAGGACCTTGCTTTATCTGTTTCAACTTCCTTCTAGTGAGATTGCATAGGCCCATTTCTTTTTTTTAAATTATGTTCATTTACATTTATAAATCATAATGAAACGTGAAACACAGCAATCAAAACCACTAAGTCGTTCACAGGGGGAAAATGCAGTTTGTTCATAGAAAATATTTTGGATCAAAAGCGCTTGTGTGGGGAACACAATCACCCCAAGTACCTTAAGATTATAAATGAACGTTGGCCACTCCCAAAAATGAGGGAGGTATGTGACAAATACAATTTAGTTCCCATGAAGACTGTCATATTGGAGTGTATTGTCAAGGACATTGGTAACAAACGAACATTTTTCCCAGAATTAAAGATTTCGTGAGTATGGGGTGACTATGTGTCCAGTGTTAAGGAAGTAAAACTTCAGTTGAAATATCATTCTACGTCATTTTATCGCGGTCAAAATTGCATAGTCTGTCATGAATAATCTTCTTGTAGATCTAAAGGGATATTCAAACATATTCAATATCATGTATCTACATTTATCTACAAAATCCCGCACGTTCTAGTGTTAAGCCCCCTCTCATGATTAATTTTCTTTTTATCGTTTGCTGATTTTTATTGATCCCCAGTTCATTATATATATATATATATATATTATTTGCATGCTTTGCAATTCAATTATAGAAATATATTTTTTCGTTTGTAACGAAATTCAATAGTAATATGTAGCTGTTCATCTTTTTTCTGATTTATAAAGAAAAGAAAATATTATTTAGTTACGCCATCTGTTGGCCCCACATTCAGTGATAGGTTTTAAAAGTTTATCTGAAGAAAATAAAGAAAATATTTAAGCTAAAACGTACTAAATATAATATTTTATCTGATGTATAATATTTAATTGGTTTAAGGGAACACATTTGAGACAGAACCCTATTGGGAAGATAGGAAAGCATTTGAGAATATAAATAATGTATATAACTTGGACAAAAGTATTTGAAGATAGAAATAAACGATCGTTTTAAAAGGTCCTCTACAACCAACCACGCAGTCCCTGCAGATGTTTGTTTTTATTTATTTAAAATTCCTTTATTTTGCTTGAAACTGGCAAAATTAGATTTTTAAAATTCTGCAAGAAAAATCTAATTCAAAGAAAGTGGTTTCAATTATTATGCCGGCGCTGCGTCGTAAACATCTTCACTCGCTGCTTTTGAAAAGTATTCGAGTCTGAAAAAAGGATTAAGTTAGTTTCTAAATCTTATCTCAGAAAATAGAAATTTCTTTTATCGTTGCACTAGTAATATGCGTCTGTTCAAATAAAAACCTTTCTGCGCCTGAGATATTAAGAATACTTTCACAAAAATGTGAAAATATGGGAGTATACTCTTGGATTTGATTCCGGTTATTTTGAGAAAAGCAGTATATCGGTACGAAAAAATTGCATTATGTCGGACAAAAGAAGTTTGTTAAAAAGCTTTGGTAAAAGTAAATAGCGAAGAAGTATTTTATGCCACTTTTATAACCTAAGACGAAACTTTGCAAATGGGCTGATTTTTTTTATACGAGCATCCTTTTTTTCAATACATTAAATATGAAATTATTTGTGTGGGAGCTGAAAAGCTTGGTTTTATTTTTTTACAGAAATCTCGTTTAAAAATTTCTATACAAAACAAGAGGGAAATATCTCAGCATTGTTATATTTCTTTAACTTATTTATATAAAACAGTGCTTCTCAAACTTTCAATATTCCGACCCAATAATTAATCATATAATTTTTATCGCACTCCCCCTATACAATAACAATGTATTGAATTCAATAATACTATTCTTTGACTCTAAATCTACAAAGCGACATTAACCTTTTAAGTGTCACCGGCGTATATAAACGTCTCGTTTAGCCAAAGTATTCATTTTCTGAACGTATATATACGTTTCCCGAAGTTCGTTCTTTTTTCAGCAATGCTATCCATAAAATTATTCCGAAGGCTTTAGAATGCAACAAAAGGATCTTGTCTGTGTTTGCGAAGGATTAACATAATTCAGAAGATTTGCCCCCCCCCCCTCCCGCCACCACAAAAATAACCCATCACGTTCACGCGTTTACGTGGAAAAAATGGTGGCATTTGGGAGTGAAATACTTAACTTTTAATCACCGGTTAAAGGGATTAATTGTAAGCCTACAAATTATTAAAATAAGTGTTAATACAAGAAAAGGGGGCACTAGTATTTATCAAACTTTTTGTTAACTTAGTATAGTTAAGCAAATTATAAAATACGTTGTACATTTCTGATACATTTATAAGTGTATTATATCAGTGTAAATGTGTATTTTATTTTCCATTATGTCAGAATGTATTTTGTTTGTTTACTTTCAGTAAATTATTATATATTTTTAAATACATATGTTTTGTTTTCGACTTTTCAATATGCTCGAACCCCCTCTTCGAGTTAACACGCCCTCCGAGGATGCATCCCACAGTTTGAGGAACACTAGTATAAAATATATCTTTTTTTGAAAAAAAATGCTTCTATGAATATCAAAGAAATGTAATATGAATAAAAAATATTTAATTTATGACTGTGAGAAGCACGGTACTATTTCCAATACTTTTAATTCTGTGAAGGAAAATGCAGAGATTTATTTTCTAATTATTACATCATGCCATTAAATACTGTGTAAAACTTCAGAATTACGTTAATAGGAAATTAGTATTCAAATGATTGAATTTAGTGTTAGTAATATTTATTCGAATTAAGTTTTAAAAATAAAAGCAAATTTTACTTAAAATTCTGTACATTTTCTAAAATTTCAGAAAAAAAAAATGTTAATATGTGCAACAGATAATTGATATTTCATGTCTTCTTTGAAATTTTCGTGTTAGTTTGCTTAGAAAAATATGTTGTCAGGAAATATTTGGCAACAATGGATCAATTTTAAACTGGCGTGCAAAAAATAAGGAGTAAAGAAATTTTTGACTTTATAGAACAACTACACATAACTTTTTCGTTAAATTTGACAAACTTAACTACGAAGCCTTGTTATTCTAAAGTACCTAATTAAATTCGATCTCTTCTCCCTCTCTCTCTTACATTCTCTTATTTTATGAAAATTAAAAAATCTGATGGGACAAGTCTTTAAATATTTTACTTGCAGTCTTAGCTTTCCTCGAGTTTTGAAAGCTTTATGATTATTTTTCAAATTTTTTGACCAGAATGATTCAAATGCAATGCCAAATTGAAGGATTATAATGAATAGCAGATTAAAGACAGACTAATTCTATAGCCGCATTCACACCAAGGCGTACAAACGTCGAGTGACAAGTGTCTAGCCAATCACAGTCTTCCTCTCGCCCGAGAAGTCTCTAATTGGCTAGACGCTTAACACTCGACGTTTGTACGCCTTGGTGTGAATGAGCCTTAAGAGGGTGCAGTAAGATGATGGAAGGTACTGCGAAATATATTTTCCAATTCATGTAACCAGTTTACACAGAACGAAACATTATTTAGAAGACTGTTACAAAGTCGCAAAGTACAGCCCCTACATAAAATCAGGATGGCTGCAACTTTACTTTAACTGCAAAGTACATGCCAGACACATATTCAATTAAAAAAATAAAATTTTTGTGCTGCTCTTTTGATTTGTCAGTTTCGTAGTATACTGCTTTCCGAAAGTTTAATGAGGCAAAGCTTTACGTTAAATCAGCATCTCACTCGCCACATGATGCAGACACCATCATAATTGTACTTGGCAGAACTAAGTTTGTTCTCTCTTCACTGTTGATAGCACCAGTGCTTCTCAAACTTTAAATGCTCGTGACCCAATATACAATCAAAGTTTTCATCTCGCAACCTCCCCCTTCATACAATGACACTGTATTGAACTCAATGATACTATACTTTGAAAAAAAAAAGCTAAAATACGACTTAAACCACGTAAGTGTCACCGATGTATATAAACGTCACTAGCTTATATATACGTCTTTCCGAAGTACATTTTTTTTTGTGTACTGCTATCCATAAAATAATTCCAAAATCCTTGCAATGCAACAAAAGGGCCATGAAATTTTTTGCAAAAGATTTACTTATTTCAGAGGATTTGCTTATTTATTCCTTTTTTCTCCCTGCTCCCAGTCCTATACTTCACACATACACGTTGGCGTTGGGGAGCGAATCACGTATCTTTTAATCAGCAAAGGGATTAATTATAAACCGTTCAAATTGTTAAGACAAGTGTTAGTTTTTGTATATAATTCTATATATGACAAGCCCATGGGGTTACTGGTAATTATTAAGCTTGTTCCTAACTTAGTATTAATAAATTAATTACAAAATATAATATGCAGTACTGATACATGTACAAATGTATTATATTAGTGTAAATGTTAAATTTATTTTTTTTTATGTCAGAATGTATTTTGTTTCATTACTTTTAGTAAATTAAATTTTGTTTAAAGTAATCTTTTGTTTTCGACTTTTCAATATAATCGCGCCCCCCTCGTAGAGTTATCACGTCCCCCTAGGGGGCGCGCTATACAGAGCTGAATGTAATTCACGAAAACACCTGGACTGGTCTGCGGTACAGGGTTCTGAAGCCATAGGGTCCCGTATGTTGCTTTTCAATGTTCATTTTCCGTCGGTGATGAGGTTTGTGTTAACACACAAAGCTTTTCTAGCCAATGAATATTTTCAGAGGAAAGGGCTGCCAACCAGATCTCCAGACCTCAATCCCATGTAGCATGTATGGAATGATGAAACTTTCAGCTCACCCAACCCTTAAAAATACTTCTAGAACTAAGGATGCTTTGACGTGGAAGTGGATTCAACGTCGCAACACCTTACCAATTGCATTGCAAATAGCATGAGAGTTCGTTCTGAGAGATGCAGTGTTTTCAAGAGTGATCACATATCCGTATTAAAATTTTAACATATACTTTCGTGGTCAATCAGGATTTCATCAATACATATCATGATCTTGAGTGAGAGCCATTACTATTTTTCAATTTCTACAATTAGTTCACACTCACCCTATATATTTTCATTTATATAAATACCTTGTTCAAATTTTCTATAGTTAATAAAATACTTTTTTTTTTATCCAGTCAAGTTCAAATACATTTTTTCAACCTTGTAGTAGATGGCACTTGCTGTTAATACAGTTTTCTCAAATATTAATTCGTTAATTAAATTTAAAAAATGAATAAACAGTAACAGAACTAATAGTCCAACACCATATATAAAAAGGAAAATTGTTCGATGTGTCCCAGTATCCCAATGGATAAGGCGGTGGACTTCTAATGCAGAGGTCGTGGGCTCGAATCCTACCTGAGATGGCCTAATTTTCGAGTGAATGTAATTTCTTTTTACTATACTATATTATTGGAATAAAATTAAATTTCATGAATGAATGAACAGTACGAAACAAATAAAAAATGGTCCAACAACCTATATAGAAAGAGAAAATGGAAAATTGCAAGGAAAATCGCTTTCTATTTTGCCACTTAATGTTGTGATTCTGTCATATGTATATACAAATTAATAAAAATTGTAACTATATTTAATTAAAAGTAACTGAAATAATATTTTTCTTTGTTGAACTATGTAGGAATTTACTTTATTATTATTTTTTATACTACTTATTTTATCATCGTTTTAGTAACACTTTTAAAAATATATCCAAATTAAATTTTTCACTGGAACAGAATTTTCTTTGGGAGGAGGAAATTTGAACTCGTTACTTTTTCAAATATAAGTTATTTACTCCCCTTTCTCAGAAATATCCTTGACCAAATTATAGTCGAATAAAATATTTGAACACACTCGTTTAAATCAGTAATTGGTATGTGTGGGGAGTAGACATACATCATATGATTTTGGTACTATCTAAATCAGGGGTGTCCAACACGCGGTCCAACAGTACGTAAGTTGCAGCCCACCGACATTTTTTTAAAAAAATTTTAATATCGGATTTTTAAAGTTTTTTTTTTTTTTATTTTTTATTTTGAAATTTATTTGAGAAGTTTATACATATGTATCAAACTACAATGTATTTGCCTGTTACCTGTTCTTGTTTTAAAATTTAATCCTTTTTGATAATAGAAATGTCCTTTAGATTAAAATAGATTTATATTTTATCAAACTGTTACATTTGATTTTACTATAGTAAGTTACTTTTTTAATAAATTTCGAATTGTGCAAATTGCATATCCCTTATTATGGATGATACATGATTCTCTGAGTGTGCGACTTTCGTTTCTCCTCCTCCTTTTCTGTATGGAGTGCCCAAAAAGCTAAAAGGCAGTCAGAGATGTTTTTTTAAAGTTTAAAAAAAATTTATTCAGGACGGTAAAGATAAAGGACAATGTATGATAGCACTATCAAATTTCAACAATGAGTAACGAAAGATCAATTCAATAGGAACACCGTAATTTTCAAGAAAATGGCAACTGTAATATTTTGAACATTATATGATCATTGCATTATTATATTATATAAACATTATTATATTATCTATGGCTGTATACATGAAAATTAATGAAAACAGTAATAATAATTCATTTTGTTTTAAATTTTCACTCCAATAAATGTTTTTTGTTTCCGAATCTGATACAATGGTACATATTTTTATGCGTAGCTCGAGAGATTATAATGTTTTTCCGAAGTGGCCAGCAAGGTCATTTGGGTTGGACATCCCTGATCTAAGTAATTAGAATTTGAGTGAAGGTTGAACATTGGTTATATATAAGTACCGCAAATATAAACAATAAGAGTAGGGTTTTAAAGTGCAAAATAAAATTAAAAAAAAAAAAAACTGAAAATCAATCAACATTAAAATCACTCCAGATGCATGCTGGAATAATAGGGGTTCAAGTGAAAAACAACATTTAGTTTCATTGTACACGTTTTCCAATCTTTTCAACTTAGGTGATGAAAGTTAATGTTTTATATGTGTTTATTGATGTCTTAAAATTTAAGGAATGTTCTTTATACTGTTACAAGGATTAAAATCTGAGAAGAATACCTAGTTTTAAAAGTAGACCAAAATACTTGGGTTGGAAAAATGAAATCTGGCTTTAGGTTATTTTTATTTCTCCTTTGTTGGTCTTTGAAAACAAACTTCAAAAGCAGGCAGTATAGGTGAAACTGTTTAAAAAAAAAGTGTATATTTCCCTCGTCATAAATAATTTATAGACAGCGAAAAATATTTAATTTTTTACAAACAAAGGTAATTATCACTTAATATATTTAGTTAAAAATTGAAGAGGTATGAATAAAATTATATTCGGTTAATGTAGTTACAACAGTCTGCATATAAAATGAAACTTAAGTCTTCGAAATAATTACCGTAAATACCGGCGTATAAACCGCACTTTTATAAACAAAAAATAAGATAGAAATTTAAGGATGCGCGTTATACGTCGAGTATAAAAATCATAGCTTAAAAAAAAAAGCCAATGCATACAAAAAATTTTTCTACATATATCGAAATACTGTTTATTTAAAAGAAAGATGATTCCTTATGAATTTAAAGGATTTTAGTTCTAGAAGTGTACTATATATATTTTTCAAAAGCTTGGATGATACTTTGAATAAATGGCTTCAAAAAAAAAAATTGCGTTACAAATGTACATTTCAGGTTTCTTCGTAAAAAAGGGGGACGGGGTGCGTGTTATACGACAAATGTACTAAAAATTAAAAAAAAAAAATCAGCTTGAATGTATGGGTGCGCTGTATACGCCGGATTTTACGGTAAATAAAATTAGCAGTTTCTTTTGTTTTTACATATTTTATAACACTTTTGTTTCTAAAAGGTTTAGGTAAGTTGAATGGAAATTAATACTTTGATTTAATAATAAAGAAAGTTTGTATGAAAGTTTGTTTGCTCAGAATGTACTTCAGTCTTTAAACATTAGGAGTGGTAGAAGTTATATATATATATATGAAAGAAAAAGTTATTTCGTTCTTACTATATCAATGATTTTTTCTTTTATATCGTGAATGAAAATACCCGGATGCAAACTTCATTCCCTGTAGCTTGAGAGTTAAGTCCACCTTACTTATGAGATTTTTTCCCTATTAGATAAGATTTTTTCTGCACCATTTCCATTTTTTGTATCCACTTTACTTCGCACAAAGTTTTTATTTGGTCTTCCAGTAATCTTGTCACAGAGATTGGTTTTTGGAGTGATTTCTGCTCCATTATCTTTCGCTATAGGAACTGTGGAGAGAACGTAACCGCAAAACTATTTAAAACATTTGTTAAATTTTTGGCGAAATATTTATAATTCCAAACTGTTAAAAAAATTTTTAATAGATGTACGCTGTTTTTTTTATTTGGTACAAAACTATTTTGCAATACTACGATGCTTTATTTAAAATTATATTGCCCAAAGGAGTCATTTTGACTGCTTTTTAATTCCTATTAGAAAAACAATTACGTATATAATGACACAATTTCTTAGACTTTTTTTGGAATAATTTTTTTTCCCAAGTGAAGCAAATTTTTTGTATTGTTATTATTTACAAATAACTTGTTATATGACTGTAAATAATATAAAAAAAAATATTAAAAATTAATTTTAAACAAATTTATTTACACAATAGTTATTCTTTCACAATGCAGTCATTCTCACTGCTTTTGGGCATTGTAGGTATTTACCAAATTTCAGTCTTTCTAGTGTTAACTTTGTCCTTGTTTAAAATATTCCTTAAATTTTAATGTTCAGTTTCCCATTACTTACTGAAAAATAAATTAATGTAAGAAAATAAAGAGTATAATTTTTTAATTATCTTGTAACCTCAAAATAACAAAAGTTTGTTTTGTTATCTACTTAATTAACTATCTTATGCTAAATGTGATAGCTATTTAAAATGCCAAATTTCCTTGGGATCGAAACGATACCAGCGGGTGTTCTAGGTATATTTAGGTGTATAATGTCCCCTATAATTAATCGAGAACCACTATTTTTTTCTGTGTAACCACCATGGAAAACGATTAAAAGTCGCAACAAATTTTCAGATCTCCTTTAAAAATGTGGAAAAGAGAACAAACTAAAGAGGTTCCGGTATTCAATCGACCCCGACGGACGTTTTAGTGTTACCTTAGTGAAAGGTATATGCCCAAACTATCGTATCACTTATGTAATTGAGATTTTTGACTTTGTTGTATCTGGTGAGCTGTTCCCTGGGGGTCAGTAATTATCTTAAAATGCTTTCCAGTATGAATTTACACTCATCTGTGAAAAGTAAAGAAGCGTATTGTTATCTGTTTCTGAAAACATGTTCTATTTCCTAAAATAAATTGGCACAAATCTGTCCATGGCTAGAAGGGAGACGCATAACTGGCCGCCATTGATAGAAATCTGTAATGCAGTGTTTCTCAAACTGTGGAGCGCCCCCCCCCCCTTGAGGGGCATGACAACTCTACGAGGGAGGCGCGAGCATGTTGAAAAGTCAAAAACAAAAGATTATTTTAAAAAATTATTAAGTTACTGAAAGTAAATGAACAAAATACATTCTGACATAATATAAAAAATAAAATACGAATTTACACTGATATATTATACTTATAAATGTATCAGTGCTACACAATATGTTTTTTATAAGTAATTTAACAATACTAAGTTAAGAACAAGTTTGATAATTACCATTAACCCCAAGGGACTCTGTCAAATATAAAATCACATACAAAAATCAGACCTTATCTTGATAATTTTTGTACAGTTTATAATAAAAAAATCCCTTAACTGCCGATTAAAAGTTACGCGATTCGCTTCCCAATGTCTACCGTTTTCCACGAAGGCTCGCGTATGTGACGTATTGAATGTGAGGGAGGGAGGAAGGTATAAGAAAGCAAATAATCTGAAATAAGTAAATCCTTCGCAAACATTGACAAGGTCCTTTTATTGCATTCTAAAGCCTTCGGAATAATTTTATGGAAAGCAGTGCACAGAAAAGGTCTTACTTTAAAAAGACGTATATATACGCCCCGGGAAATTGACGCTTTGTCTAACAGAGCTGTTTATATACTCCGGTGGCACTTAAGAGGTTAAAGTCGTATCGTAGTTTTATCATCAAAGTATATTATTGAATTCAATACATTGTCATTGTTTGAGGGGGGCGCGACTAAAATTAGGATTGAATATTGGGTTGTGAATATAGAATCTTTGAGAAGCACTGCTGTAATGTGAGCTCAGTGTTTCATTGTAGTAGCTAAATTTGTCATTTCTTATGCAGCAAATTGATCTGCAATACGCTTAATCAGGATATGCTCCCTTTCCTTCGGACCAAAAGAGCCAAAAAACCATTTGCAGAAAGGTGTGTAACTCATGATTGATCTTGCGAATGTCTTCTATTCTCAGGATTTCCGGACTTAAACTGATCTCACAGTCTTAGGAACCATACTGAGAACCACTCTAAGACATAGCAACTTGTGACAACCGCATTTGCATGCATTCAAACATCTCCTAGTTGAATCCTAGCACGACCCACTTGCGTTGCCAAATTTCTGGCGATTTAATTTACAGTCTGGTAACCCTGCAAAACTTAAGATAATAGTAACCCGACTCGGATTGATTTTTTATTTAGTTATTATTATTATTTTTAGTTTTTCAAGATTTGAGCAGTGGTCATTTTTTTCCGACGGTCATATTGAAAGGTTGAAGCCACTTTGGAAACCACGTTCTTCTTTTCTGAAGCTCGACAAATGGATATTTTTACTTTTGAATGAAATAGGTAAGAAAGAAATTATTGCTTTGTGTATGAGTGATCAATTGAAAATATTTCTGTATGGATGTCCGAAATATGAAAATAATTTGTGTTTGAGAGAAATGTGTGTAGATCGTTAGTTCATCGGCCTAAATTACCAACCCCTATTGAAAGTCATGAATAATGAACAATACATTAACACGAAGTTCACACACACACAAAGATTTATTTTTGCCTATTTTCTCAAAGTCCTGTAAAATAACTTTCCAGTTTTGTCAATTTTTGTACAATAAAAGTATATAATGACTACTGTTTTTTTTCAGTACTAACGCTCTTAATGCTTATTACTATCATTCATATAAATTGTCTTGAGTTGAAGCGCATTCCTTCTACGGGAACCACACCCGATTCATACGGTATGTACGGTGGGCAGACATTGTATTCGCCGTGAGCAGTATTCATAATCGTTTGTTCTCAATAAATTGTGTTGTCCAGAAAGCTGTGAGAAAATCATTTTACAAAAGGAAGAAGATGTTGCTTCTGTCACATTTAACTAAGTGCTTCAAAAAATAATGAAACTTAATTTTTTAAAGCTCCCTCGTATAATACCTATATTAAGAGTAACAATTATAAAAAGAGGAAGAATTTCGTCCCTCCAAATTGTTTTCTTTCTATGTGAAGTTAAAAACGATGTATGTAGGTTGTAAGAAGTTGAACATGTTGAGTGAATAAAAGTCTTTATTCAAATAAATTTTGATTTAATTATGTAATTTGATGTTAAGATTATGAAAAATAAATAGAGACTTTATAGAGTAACTATATTTTCAATTTTTAGAAATAATTTAAGCATTTATTTTTATGTAGTGATTGATTACTTTATCCTGCAATGTTTGGAATGACCGTTCATGATACAGAAATTATTTTGAAGTACTTTTTCATAAAAATATTTTTGCCAAACTAATCAAATGAATTTTTTTGTGGTTATAATAAATTAGGTTTGGAAAAGTTACAAACAAAGTTAAAAAATACTATGATGGCTTACAAAAAAATAAAATTTTACCCACCCCATTAGATACATTCAAACAGATCATATATACATTCATTTTAACAGATTATCATTTAATTTCCGTAAGTCTTAACTGAATATTTTTAAGCGATTCAAGCTATATACACAGGGTGTTACCAAATGTTGTGTACAAACTTGGAGAGGAGGTACAGAGCTTCGTGAGGAACAATAATTACTTAAGAAAGCATGGGTGGAAAGTGATAGGTGGTGTTGTATGCGAGTTCGGTAGGTCGGCACATGACAGCTCCTCATTTCAGACATGGGCAGCATAAAATCGTTAAAAGAACATTGAGTTGGTGGATATCCTCTTCATTTACCACCTAGAAAACAAGAATGCACACGCTGCGTTTAGGAGGGAATATATCTAACAAGGTGGCAACCGAATCACCAAACGTTCACTCGAGTGAATTAGAAGATGGATTTTTTAGAATGTGATCGAACGAACATCACGAACTTCCATATTCGAATAGGATATGTTGCATGATGTACACCGAAATCCCAGTACCAATATACGGACGTTTGCCGTCGACTGGTCTCTGACAAGTATCTCTTCTTTCTATAGGAGGTACTTCCGGAACTGCTTACCGATGTCTCTACACCTGTTCGATGCCGTAAGTGGCTTCAACAGGACAGGGAAACAGCTCATTATGGAATGTATATATGTGACCATTTGAACCGGACATTTCCAAACAGGTCGATTGGGCATGGTGACCTATTCGCTTGGCCTCCGAGATCCCTTGATTTATCTCCTGCTGATATTATTTCTCTGAGTTGTCAGGAAAATCTTTGTGTACGACACGCCCGTCAACCTAGAAATAGACCTCTGGTCAAGAATATCCATCGTTGCTGCTATCATCCGTTAAGCGTTCGGGATGTTCAAACATGTACGACAGCTCATGTCCAGTCGGTGTTATGGATGCGTTCATGCCAATGGCCGTAATTTCAAACCCCTCCTGTGATGTTTTTATGTCATACTTTAAATTTATTGTTTTTTTATGTGTAATAAAGCGTTTTACACTACATTCTGTACTGTGGCCTTATTGTCTTTGTGTTTCTTTATCTCATTAAGTTTATTTTTCACCCATGCCGTCCTGTGTAATTATGACTCCTCAGAATGTGCTCTGCCTCCCCTTCAAGTTTGTACACGGCATTCGGGGACACTCTGTGGACGAAGGATAACATAACGAAGGATTGCAAATAAGTAAAATAGTTTGTGAAGCCCTTTCATATAAAAAAAGAGGAATGGCATAAATAGAAGATAAGATAAATTATGAGATGACGAGTTTCACTTAGAAAGTATTGTAGAAGTAAACACAAAAACATTACTGTTGCTTTCTAATGAAAAAGATTAGAGATAAATAATTTTTCTAATCATTTTCTTAGAGTATAGAATGTATACCAAATAGATTTATTTATATCTGATCATCCGTGGAAAAATATTGATCACAAAATTTTCTTTAGACTCAAATTCAATTTAACATTCATTCAGGTTTTCAAATGTGTGTGTGTGTGTGTAAGTATTGTATTTCTTTAAGATTTTTAATTCTGATGTAAGAAAGTTATGTATTTATGTTGTCATGGTTATGATATAAGAGTGTAAACTTAACTTGTACGTAATTCGTTTGATTTATGATGAAAGTTTAAAATTATATAAAGCAATGAAACTTTTTCATTTTTTTGAGAATTAATACACACTTTTAAAATTTTTTTGAAATAGCAAGCTTAAATGTTTTTATTATATCCTATAGCAATGTAGCTCAATTTTAACCAAATTAAAAACATGAATGTTTGTAACGTCATCTTATAATATTATGTATAACCTTTAGGAGAGAAAAATATGTATCGAATTTCATCTCTAACAAAACCAGTGGCTGCGTGAGACGGGAACTTAATGTGGGCAAGATACATTTTTCGAGGCCCTTTCATGGCGTAAGAAAAAGGTTTATAAAATAAAAAAAAAACAGTTTTTATTCATTTTGAAAAAAAGTCAATTTTTTACTCAGATTTCTTTGGCACATTAAACAACAATGAAAAAAAAAAAACTGAAGAAACAGAAGCTTTCTACTTTTAGTTTTGCTGAAATACTTAGTGATTGGTTCGTAATTTATCTTAGATGCTATATCTGTTTCAACAGATAAAACTGCCAAAGCTGAAAGTCTTTAATGACCAGTTGTATTTCTTACATAAATTTTTATCAGTTTTGATTTTGAAATGTAGCGAAAGCAATACTTACTGGTATTGTTAACAAAATTCGAATGACAGTGTAAATATTTGGAAATTATTTTCAAATCATTCTCTATGACATATTGGAGCAGATGTTTCACGTCTGTAATGGTGTTGTGTAAATTTGGGATCATAGTTTGCAGTTCTTCACATAATGCATAAGGTTAGAAGTCACTGCTCTCACCTACTTGCAGGACTGCGTGTAAATCTTGAGAGTGTTTCAGTATTTGCTCTTTTGAAATATTTTTTAACTTGTTAAAGTCCTAGAGAAAACCAAAATTTTTAAATTCTTTAATCCATATTGCTTATCACAGAATTAATCATCTTATTAAAAAAAGTCTGTTTCATACCGGCTTTTGACAAATTGCCGCCTTCATAATCAAACATTCTTTTCATTTTGGCTACTCTTTTATTTTTAAAATCTTTTGGCAAATCATAATGGACTCGATAAACTTACAAGCGTCAAACAAGCATGTTCCGAATTCAGTTTGTCGATACTCTTTGATCCAGCTACAAAATGTACGCAAATGTTCAAGAATAATGCATAAATGGGCTTGTGCAGATTGCCATAATTTGTTTATGGTATTGCACGCGTTAATAGCTCATACCATACATGTAATAAATAATGTAGATAAAAATTCTAATCTGAACATTTCATTTAAAACGGAATTACAATCACTGAGTGTGTCGGATTGTTCCGTTTGGTTTTTTAAAAAAGTTTTCTATGCATTCAACAACATCATCAAATTATAATAATACGGCCTTTCACCACCTGGATTCTGATTTCTCACCTTGTGTCTCATAAAGGCTTAATAATAAGCTTTAATTTATCTTTGATAATTTTCTGGCGTTTGCTGGAACATGTGAAAATAGCAAAAAAATCTTCTGAATAAAACCTAAAAAATGTTTTTGTTGCTACTGACGAATTCTCTGCGTCTACCAATAACAGATTCCAATTATGACTACCGAAAGGTGTGTAAAATACCCTAGGACAGTGTTTCTCAATTTGTGGGGTGCACCCCCTTATGGGGCGCGAGCATATCGAAAAATCAAAAACAAAAGATTATTTTTAAAAAAAATTATTAATTTACTGAAAGGAAGCAAAACAGAATATATTCTGAGATAATAAAAAAGTAAAATATACATTTAGACTGATATAATACACTTATAAAGTATCAGTACTGTTCAATATGTTTTTCATAATTAATTTAACAGTATTAAGTTAAGAACAGGTTTAATAATTACCGGTGATCCTATGGGCATACCCTAAAATTATATGCAAAATTTATACTTACCTTGATAAGTTGAGCGCTTTATAATTAATGTCGTATTGCAACTTTACGTCAAAAAATATTATTATTGAATTCAATACATTGCTATTTTGTGGAAGAGGGGCGCGATGAAAATTATGATTGAAACTTGGGTCGCAAGTATAGAGTTTGAGAAGCACTGCCCTAGAATTTATATTTAATATTTGAGTTTTAACTCCACTATTTATGCTTACCTTATTTGCATCATTGTCGTATCCTTGTCCACGACAGTTCTGAATATCTAAGCCATTCTTTCTAACTCTCCGCGTATTGCATTGGTCAAATATTCTCCATTCGTTTCAGTGACAGCAAGAAATCAGATAAATTTTCTTCTATACTTCCAGTAGATGTATTAAAATATCTTAAGATGACTAACATTCATTCAAATTTGCTACAGTCTATAGTGCAGTCGAGTAAAAAAGAATAATATTCTTCCTCTTTTAATCTTCCAATCACTTCACTTGTAACTATGTTTGACATAATTGTGATCAATTCACTTTGAATATCGTGGCTTACATAATGGAGTGCAAGTTGTTTATTATCAATGCTATTTATGTGTTCCCGTAACGTAGTATCATATTTAGATATCAATTTAAATAAGTCTATGAAGTTTTCAGATTTCTTAGTTTTTCTTGTATCAGCACTTTGTGGAGGCTCTGAAGCATGCAGTACCAAGGATACAGCGTTACATAAAGCTTAGCTGGGGCCAGTAAGAATTCTTGGAACTTCTGTGCGTCAATTTCGTGTCCACAAGCTATGGTGGTCATGACCAAAGGAAGCTTTCTATTCATGATTCCATAAATCTCTGTAATTGATGAGCTTATTACTGGAGCTCCGGAAGAATTCTCTGACAGCATTGCCATTATTTGTGGTCCCGAAGCCAGGAGCATCCAGCAAAAGTCCCAATTGGTGCCGAAATTTCTCCTGCACTTCCCTTTTGCGTGCATCCGCTAGAATTCTCTCTGCCTTTCTAACAGACAGTTTTTTATATATCTAACTTATAAGATCAGTAAGGAAGGCTTTAAACCCATTTGATCCAGGCGTGCAAGCTAGATATACCCAGTTTCGCATTCTCCATAAATACTTGCCTAGTTTTCAAAGCCTCCAGGTGGAGCTAGGCTTTGAATGTGAGTTTGGAGTAGTTTTGAGAAGAGGAATGCGTCAGCCAGTTAAAAATTTTTTTCCATCTATCATTGCTAATTATCAAACTGAATTGCTGCTGTAAACATTGTCATTTAGCGTAATGGGTTGGAGAAGGAATATTTGGCTTTTGAATTTTTCAATTTCCAGCTTTACAAATTTTTCTCTTTGATGCGACGGTAAAGTAATGGTACATTCTGTGTGAAAAATACTTTATTAATACTGTCTACACAGTTTCAAAAATACATCTGGAGGCTCTCACGCGCCCTCTTACAGAGAAAAATAAGATGGCTGAACAACAGTCATAACAATACCAATGACCACAATGCTGAAAACAAATCATAACTTTGGAGATTGCAAGAAATCTGAGCTAAATTTGGCATTAAATTGTGTCCCTATCTACTCTATGTAACTTAAGTGTTACACTGATTATATATATAATCCGTGTACATCTTAAAAGTTCTAGGCCATGAAACACAAAAAACAGACATAAGTTTTTGGGAGTAACATACTATGTGCTAAATGTTATATTTTTACAATTTTGAATCAAATTTGAACTTAATTTGAAAGTTAAATAAAGATATTATTTAACCATAGCATGTATTTTCAGATAAAAACGCCATAAGCTGCAAATTCTCGTTCAGAAGAAACGATAGAACTTAAAACTAAAAAATGGGGCTCGCAGGTGTTCCTCATAGGCCCAACAAACCCGATCTAAACCCTCGAATGTTGGAGATTTCCATTTGCGTACTGGCGCTAACTGACGCAAACTGACTAAAACATGTCTAGGGAGCTTAAGATATCCGACTACGTTCGGAACCGTGATTTTAAAAGAGCGTATAAATGGATAATATTTACGATATTTAGTGTCTCTTAGATTAGAAAATGTATATAAAATTGTTTTAGGAATAGTTTTAAAATAAAAAAAAAATATTTAAGTACAATATTTTGACAAAAAATGAACATAGAATGACCAAGTTTCAAAATATTCTCGTTTTCTGAAAAATGCTTCTATTATAATAATATTTTGCCTGTATATAGCTCAGACCTCTATACAGAGGCTCAACTAGAATTTTTGAAATATATAGCTTAGAAACTGTTTATCCATGTTTTACGCAACAGAGGGGATATATTTAAAGAAAAAAACGCCAATAATTATTTCAATGGGTTGTAACTCTGAAAATAATGTGAATTTTTCAAAACTCATAGGTGAGACTCTGTACAGAGATCTGAGCTGTATACAGGCAAAATATTATTATAATAGTAGCATTTTTCACAAAAGGAGAACATTTTGAAAAAATATTATTCTAAGTTAATTTTTTGCCAAAATATTGTATTTAAATATTTTATTTTGTCAAAATGTGCTTGAAACAATTTTATACATGTAGTCTCATCTAAGTTACACTAAATACAATGGAAATCATTGATTTATGCGCTTTTTTAAAATCACGGTTCCGAGCGTAGTCGGATACCTTAAGAGGACCATAAATTGTGGGTTGTTTTTTCGCGCAATTTTATTTTTTGGATTTCCGTGCATCAGATCGTGAAAACTGCCATTAGCAGCTTAACTCTAGCTAATGTTGAGAAATTTTTAATAAAAGAAAGTGGAAAACAATATTTTCACAAATCTTTTATTCATATACTTTGATGCGCCCATAAATAGAATTCCTTTAAAAAAAGTCAATATATCAGTTTTTCGATATCTTATGGTGAAAAACAGAGTTGAGAATTTTTGAATTTATTAATTTTAAAAAAAGACCCTGTGGCGTGAACTTTTGGATTTCGTTTAATTTATTTCGGCTTTGAGGTGCGAGGCCCTATGCACTGCGAGGTTGTGGGTGCTGGCCTACACCGCCCACGCCTTACGCCGCCTCTGAACAAAACACATTTTAATTTTTTATTTTATTTTTCAGACGAAATACTTATATTTAAAATACAAATGTTTTTTATACTTTATTGTATTGTATTATTACTGAACAGAAGTCCACTGGTCAGGTGGTATCGTATGGCACTTCCACGCCACAGGTCCCGTGTTCAAACTTCGGACTGAGCAAGGTTGACTTAGCCTTTCATCCTTTCAATGGATCTAAAAAAGAGAACGAAGCTTTCTTGGAGACTAAACAATGAGGGTTTCGCGTCAGAATGGCCACCGGAACATCTGCTCATGAACATCAACGCCTAAGGCCCCGTAAACTGAAATAAGGACAGTAGGCCTTGAACCTTATGGGCTGTTGTTCCACTGAGTTTACTTTTATTACTACTAAAAAACTTGATATTTCTTTTTAAAAAAATTCAGACTTTCTTTTATCATATTATGGTAGTTTATTATGTTAGTTTGTAAGAGAAATTCGAATCGGTTTATTGTGTTATTAATTTGCATGAGAAAACAAATTTCTCCTCTTGTAAGTCTTCCTTTATTATTTTCGTTTCAGACAAGTTTGTTTCAAGAGTTATAATTGTATTTTAGCTGCAAAAAAAAACGTTACTTAAGTGGTGTCAAAAACTATCTCATTATCTTACTTATATAAAAACAACTTTAGGCTTTCATGAAGAAAAGTAATCCAAATTTATCACATGACTTAAATAAATATATTTAAAAAAAAGAAAGCTATAGTTAATGTTAGCATCATTTTATAATTAAAAACTATTAACACTAATGTTTAAATTAAAAACATAAAAACATCTAGAAGATTCAAAAACTTATGTCTGTGCAGAAATCTGTATGCAAAAAGAAAATCTGTTAACACTATAAGGCTTATAAAAAGCCTTTTTATGAATCAATGTCCAAAGAAGCAAATGTATTAGTTATTTTTTATACAAGTAAATAATCGTTAAAAATTTTTTACAATTTCATCAGCAATTTTGATATCAATGCGTTATTCTACGAATATCGTAAACATAACATAACAATTGCAGCTTTTTATATTTTGAACGTATATTCAACACATATTGTTATACTATTCCCTCTATGAACAAATTGTATATTTAGATTCTTCTACAGTTTTCCAAAAAGAGTACTGAATATTGATTTTGGTACTTCATAAAAAAGTGAAAATTTTTATAGTTCTTTAAAATTATATGTTTGGGAGAGATTTAGTTTTAAACAACTGTTAATTGATATATATATATTTCCGAGTTAATAAAGGTTTTATAGAAAATTAAGGTATTTTTAAAAGGATAATTATAGGTGCGCTTTTCTATAAGCAACCTCGCTGTAACTAAATGCTAAAATTAATTTAGGACTTCACTTTCCAAAATTTAGTTTAATTTATTTGATAAATATTATAACACATTTATTAAAATTTCAATTGAATCATTACTTGAATTATATTTTTCAACAATATTTGATACCGAAGAAAACAATTTAGAATCATTTGCTTCTAATTAAATATGCATTATGTATCATTTTTCATAAATTAATCTCGAAAAATTTGAGAGTATTATCCTTTTTTTTTTAATTCAAGCTATTAGTTCACTCTCTCCCTATATATATATGTCTTGTTCAAATTTTCAATCGATAATAAAATACTTTCTTTTCATGCATCCCACTTCAAAAATACTTTTTGAAAATTACAGTGGATGACACTTGATGTTAATACAGGTTTTCCAAATATTAATTCATTCATTAAATTAAAAAAAGGAATAAATAGGAAAAAAACATAAATAATATTCCAACAGCATAGATAGAAAGTCGTCGTTCGTTTTCAATACTATATTATTAGAATAATTACATTTAATTAATAAATAAACAGTAACAAACAAACAAAAAATAGTTCAACACTATACATAGAAAGGAAAATGGAAAACTGCAAGGTAAATTGCTTTCTATTTTGTCACTTAATAGTGTGATTCTGTCTTAGGTATATAGATATTTGTATTAATTGTAACTATTGAATAAAAAGTAACAAAAATAAAATTTTAATTTGTTGACCTAAGTAATAATTGACTTTTTTCTCTTTTTCATATTACTTTTGTTAATCAAAAGTTAGTTCTTTTGTGGAACTAATCTGCAGATCATCCATTATGGTGGATAAAAAGTAAAAGCTTTAAATTTGTGTATGAATACCAAACATAATAATATTCCATATCATTTTTAATTTAATTTAATAATGCATATTAAAACGAAATAAATCTATCAGTATTATAACATGCTTATTGAAATACTTCTTAAATACAGTTTCATTGAAAGGCAGATTATATTATTTGGCTGAATATGTGTGTTAGCATGTATGTAGGTCACTTAGAAAGGTATGTTTCCCTAATGGAGTCGATTAAATTTCTTAAGGGTAATCAATAGAGTCCATTGAATCCCTCTCTGGATAGTTGATTGATATTCTTGATATGCACTTAAACACACACAGAAAATCTGTGACAGAAGAATCCGTTATATAAACAGAGCAGCGTAAAGATTTAAGGAAAGATTAATTTCGAAGAAATTTGCTGATATTAAAGAGAATATTTATACTAGATCCTTTTAGCACACGTGCCCCGCGAGATAAGAATTAACTCCATCAAAAGAGAAGCAAAAATAAATATCGCTATTTCCAACGAACTATTATGTTACAAATAGCGGCAGATAAAGCAATTAATATTTTAGTAAAGTAACGTGCGATAATCTTTATTCTCACACACACACATACAAATGCTGATTCACAATTCACAATTTCAAAAATTTGACTACAGACCATTTAATTTGAGAACTATTAAAAAAATAAAGATACATTAATTTAGTTTTGGAAATTATTTTATTAGGTGGAAAATTGTTTATGTTTAGAGCTTATAGTTTTTATTTTTAATTGCTTATAAGTAATCACGAGGATTCCACTAAATAAAAGAAACAGGTTTAAATGGTATTAAGAAACTTTTGAGGTGGGGGGGGGGAGAAAGTTAGACATTATTCCACAATAATGTGTATTTCAGGTTCAAATAGCTGTTTTTAATGTCGTTTTTGTCTTATTTTTTTAACAAATTGAAATAAATATTGATGAAATATTTGCTGTAGAAATACCTATTAATTTTATTTAAAATTTGTATGCATTTTTTTGCTTTGCTTGGTAAACATGTACATTTATATTATAAATACATATTATACTTATACAAAAGAGAAAAATTAAAATATGCACAATACCTTATTATGGAGTGTCAGTTCAATTTAAATTACGTTTTAAGAATAATTTTGTTACGTTTAGGAAATTATTATGCATTTAAAATGTAATACTTGTATGCAACTACGGTTGTTTCAATTTTATACCTATTTTTAATAAAAATTTTCCATATTTAACCCATATATTTGTTCGACATTATCTTTAAATCGCTATTTTATTTAGCCCTATTATTTAAAACTTATGATCACATAGCGGTATAATGATATTTTAAGAAATGGCTATAATAAGTTATCAAAAGTCTCAAACATGTCCTGTGGATTTAATTTATTTTGAATAATACATGATGCATAGGCGTCCAAATTTTCTAAAATGTCTAAGAACCAGGTATATCTTATTTCCGGTAATTTGATTAATGATTCTTAAAGCGCCGCGCCTCAGCAAACCTAATTAACTATAACATTTATTAATAGAAATAATTTTTCCTTTAAAGTTATGTTCAAAATTTTCAACGAAAACTGATCGGTTAGAATAATTAACAGAATCATTACTAGGAGCAAACATATTCTCAAGAAAACACAAAGAGTATCTATGCAACATGATATATTGTTGTTTACAAGAACGAAAAAGAGAGAAAATAGTTTAATTATTGATGAATTTAATCCTTCTTTAAAAAGGTTTTGTTGTTAATTTAGCTCAACATTTTAACGTACTTTTGGGAATGTTATATTTAGAGCAATACAGAAGAAACAATCCCAAAAGTTAATGCATATATATACGACTATATATATGTTTGTGAGTGTAACAACCTAATGTTAATTTAAACTATGTATTTTTTATTGTATTTTGCTTATTTTACCCCTTAAGTGCTGCAGGCGTGTATACACGTTCTGTTGAGATGATGCCTTTAGTGCCCCGGACATGTATACGTGACCTACCAAAGGATGACTTTTTATATTATGCTGCTTTGCGAAGAACTAGTCTCACAGCCTTAGAATACAATAACATAACATTGACAGTGCTTCTAAAGAATTTACTTATTTTCGAGAAAAGGTGAGGAAGGAACTCGAAAGGGTATATTCCAGGAATGATAAAATTCATAGCCAAGTATTTTTTTTTCTTCTGTTTGAGTTTGCTTTTTTCTATTCTTCATTTGCTGTCATTTTCTCTTACCATGTGTATTTATAGCTTTTAAAATTTTTTGTACGAATGCATTAAGTATAATACTGGTTTATGTAGTAAACCATGTTTCAGGATATATCACAGAACAAATAAGTTATAAATACATTTTTATCACATTATAACTCTAGAGATTACATTTTTTATATAGATTTTTTTTTTTTTTTTAATTTTT
>BMAV01000797.1:502867-531749 GCA_019973955.1 Trichonephila inaurata madagascariensis
AAGGGGTTAGGCACGAAAATCATTACCAGTCTCATTTCATTTTGAACGTTAAAAAAGTGATAACTCCATGATTTTTTTATTCACGTCTTATTACTCAAAAAAACCCAGCGAAATAGATAACACGTGCATTTATCCAGCTATTTGTTATCGCCAATAGTTTACTCAAGGTGGCTTATAAAATTTATCGGAATAATAACGATTTCACTTTATTTTCCCACTAAATTGTAATAATCCTATTAATTTACTCACTGTGTATTTCCCAATCTGAGAGCAAGTGGAGACTTTCTAAAGCATTTTTTTAATCTGTGCTTGCAGCGAAAGGTTATATAACAACCACCCTCCTAGGTCTAAGCTACCGTAGTAAATTCTTTGTCCTCTACTGCTTTGTCCACAATTATACAAACAAAAAATCATTTCTTGGACATATATATGAGTTAATTAATTCTTCCCTAATGAAATACGCATAGTTAAACGCGAATTATGGATTGGGTAGCGATAAGAACATATGCGAATAATTAAATTTGATCACATATTTATTCATATGATTTCCAGCTTCTGGGTACAAAAGACATGAATCACTCTATATATACTGTCATGGATGGGTTGAAACACAGGAGCTTTTGAAGGAATGTATATGTTACGATGATATCATACATATAAAGACAAAGAGAGAGAGAGCTGAGAACACTAATAAATATTTTTTTAGTTTACTTGTATATACAAGTGTTGTAAGTAGTGACAATAAAGATTGAAAACATCTTTGACAAACCTTATGAATTATATTAAATTAAAATGATTGAATACAATCATTGGAAAAGATTAATATATATTGCCATACGTCGAAAGGCCTGTAGGGGTATCATTGGAAAGGTATTGGTTGTAGATGACAGCAAGAGAGTGCTCTATTGTTCAGAGTATAGAAGCCAACTCTAGAAATTGGATGCCTTTGAGGTGTTCTTACAACTTAAAAAAAAACATTCTCATGCATTTTGATATCGGACTCTATTTTAATACATTGTTGTAGATAATCTTTTGTGAGCATAGTTTACAGCATTAGAAACGACTCTACCCACTTTAACGCGACACAATTACTACGCCTTCTAACAGGATGGACGGTTTTATATGCATTGTACACATAAAAAGCAGTTCCACCTTACTTTTGTCAGGTTGTAAGTTGATTCCTGGTACCAAATAAGGGCCCTTATGTAGAGAGGCTGATATGAGATTTTGGGGAGTGGAATTCTCAGTTTAAGCGTCATCCTCGTTACTTGATCGTGGCTCAGAATTTCTAGGTTAATCGCCAAAAATTCTACTGCTACTTCCAAGTGAGACAACAAAAGTAAGTTAGATGATAAACAAATCAATGCTAAGAAAAATGTTAGATCTTTTTTTCTAAAACGCAATAAATGTTTTGTTTTTCGAAACATTTCAAAATTCTGTATTAAATTTATATAAGTCCTTGTGAAAGATTTGTTTCATTGATTTTTATTAATTATATATGCATATATATACAAATGTATGAAAATATAATAACTCTAATAAACTTAATATTCTCAGTTTCTTTCTTTTTTTTCTTTTCAATTTCCTTTATCATGAAAAAAATATATCAGTCATTCAGTTTCGTGTTAAGCAATTTTCGCTAAATTACAATGAAAATAAAGAGATTCACTAAGTCTTTTAATAACTAAAAATAAATCGGGAATAGTCACAGATTACGGGATTTCAGTTTCGTTGATATCGTAGAAAACTACTAGAACTTTCTTACTTAAAATTATTTTCCTTTTAATTTAACTTTTTTTGTGTCTGGTGTCTCTTAATTACCTCGAAACGATTCAGTTATTGTATTAGTGTCTTTTGAGATAAATAATTAAGAAACACTGTACAACTCAACAATTTTTATATCAACTAATTTCTTAATAAACAAGTAATATAAAAAGAAATAAAGTCAATTCTTACTTGGGTCAACAAAGAAAAATTTTATTTTAGTTATTTTTTTATTAACAGTTACAATTGTTGTGTATATACATATGACAGAATCACAATATTAAGTGACAAATTAGAAAGCGATTTTTTTTGCATGTTTCTTTTTTTTAATACATAGAGTGTTGGACTGGTTATTTTTTATTATTTTTTTATTTGCTACTATTTACCAATTGATTAAATTTAATTATTCGGATAAATTAGAATAATAAGAAATAAATCACATTCTCAAAAATTAGGCCATATTAGTTGGCATTCAAACCCACGACCTTTGGATTATAAGGTCTAACGCGCTACAGAATTAAATTGAAAGATTTTCCTTTCTATATACACCGTTGGACTGTTATTTTTATTTTATTTATTATTATTTATTTATTTTAAAATTCAATTGAGGAAATAATGTTTGAAAAAAACTGTATTAACATCAAGTGTCATCCTCTACAAGCTTAAAAAAATGTGTTTGAATTTAAATGTTTGAATAAAAAGTATTTATAAACGATGGAAAATTTGAACGAGATGTATGTATATAAATAAATAAATATAGAAATACAGAGATTGAACTAATAGCAGGAATTGAATAATTAGCTTAATGACCAGCATTCTACATTAGTGAAATTCTAAGTATGAGGGACCTTGAACCCTAACTAATAAAAAATTAGATTTTGTTAAATGACTTTGGAAGCCTTAAATCACAACCAAACTAGTTCCAAATCTAAAGTATAAAGTGAAGCATTAGCTATACTAAAATAAAAGTGTTGTAATAATAACTGGCCATTACAATCACAAATATTCATAGCTACTCTGTAAACCTTCAACTGCAAAGCCTCTCTTCACAAGCACAATTTCAACATCTCTTCATATAGTTCTCACTTCAGATCACTTTAAATACCACCTAATCTTCGTATATAAAGGTTCCTTCCCATTTCAAATTAATCAATCATTCCATGTCATAGATTTACCTACAGATTAATCTGAAAACGCGTTGAGAACCCACTAAAACTTATAGATTATTTCTTGGAAAAATAAACAATTCAGATAGCTGATATCTAAAACATAAACGAATAAACTTTTCTAGAATTAATATACAAAAGTTTTAAAAAAAGCACAGCACACAATCCTGTACATAAAGAATCAGAAAATGAAAAATAATATTTTTTAAATCACATATATTCATCGTTGAGGGACGTAGAAGAACTTTCCATTAAGATCATGTATTCAGGCACAGTGCGTGGTAGAATTCATATTCTGCGATTTAGAGCAGCACATGGTGCTGCATTTAATTTTGGGAATTAATGAAGTTGCTCAAAGATAACTTACAGAATAATTTGCATTTATTAATAACTTTAGAACAAGACCATCATGTAATATCGGTTAAATTTTCTACAGAATAGAGGAGATCTAAAGTGTCTCCTATAGAATAAAAATTTGATAGCATAAAGGAGAGGTATTGTTTTTCGTTTTAGTGTAGATATAAAATGAGTATGCCAACAGCCAAAAGTTTTATAGCGAAAACATCTTGTTTTGTAACTTGAGATAAGTGCTACATTAATAGACTTTTTTTGTCTCAAGCTTACTTTTCTATCTAAGAATTTCACATAGTATTATTCTTTTTACTGCATAAATATATGTTGATTTTACAATTCTTCATTTTTTTAATTCTAATTTAGCAAAAAGTTAAAAAAAAGCACCGTTTACTATTTTCCAATCTTAATGAACTCATCTGCAGAAGATCTAAGTAATCTAATAATTTACAAAAAGCGATTTTTAATACACCGTTAAAATGTAACAAAATATGATCTATCTCTTCGTCAAATGTACGAGAGAATCAAATAAGCTCAGAGCATATTTTCAGGTCGCCCATCCGGTGTAGTGGTTACCGATGCTTACTGCCGTTCCGTAAAGATTAGGTTCGAATCCCGGAGAAAGCTTGATTGTAAATGTATAGAGCCTTTTGCGGAATAGGAGTACTCTAAAAAGTCGTTGAACCGCAAGTCCTCTCGTGAGGTTGGTATAAAAGTCAGAGAGGTGGGAGGCCCCTGACCACCCCTAGATTGTTCTACCTCAAAATTGGAATGGAACCGAGTGAAACTTGTATGTGCTCAAGGCTACGGCTAACTGCATACCCTATAACGCGATGCATTTCAGGACCTTCGATCTGACATCTTCAGAAAGGTGGGATTAGTAACAATAACATGTTTTCAGGAAGAAAAATGTCTCAATTTTCATAAAAATTTGCATTATTATATAATTCGTACATCTGCTTCTAATGTAGCGTTTTTAAAGTTTCAAAACATTCCATAAATACTTAGATTTATTTTTTCTTTTCACCACAAAAATTGATAGCATTAAGGTACAGGAAAAAATGCGAAACACTTTTTATGCCTGAAGAAATGAAGTAAATCCGAAAAAAAATTAGTAGTATAATATATAAAACATAATGCTCTCTATTGGATAGCGAACCCAATGCATAAGATTACTATTTCATTTTTTTTTTATTTAAAAAAAAAATTTAAAAAAAAAAAAAAAAAAAAATTCAGGACTTATTGTTTAACACTAAGCGATTGCAGAAGCAAAAAATTTTGAATGGAAGTTAATTACATACGAATAAATACGAAGTAATTGATGATTTTTGCTAGTATTTAAAATTAGTAGCTAATCCAATCTATGGAATTACAAGACAAAAATGTTTCCGAATCGAAGCCCAAATACTTTTCTGACAAAATATCATGTTTAAATTGAGAAATCAAGTGTGTTTTTTTTAATAATTAAACGTACCACTGGGATAATTAGTAAGTATATAATTTAAATTGGATATTTATTTATAATTAATTCTGATATATTAATCCTTTGACTGCCGAGATAAAAAGTTACACGATTCGCTCTCCATTTCCATCTTAAAAAAACATGAGCGTGCGTATATGATATATTAAGGGGGAGGGGGGAGAAAAGGCAGAAATCAGCAAAAAAATGCTTCTCCGAAATGAGTAATACCTTCTTCGAAAACACTGGCAAGATCCTTTTACTGTATTCTAAAGCCTTCAGAATAGTCTTATAGATAGCAGCGCAAAGAAAAGAAACGAATTTCTCGAAAGGACGAATGTATCCGTCCTTCGCACATAATGCATTGATTAAGCAAGACAGATATGTACGGAGGCGGTACATATGGGGTTAATCTAAAGATATTTGATTTAAGAAAGACTGTGCTGAAACCATTATACATGATTATTGCATAGTAATATAAAATTCCAGGCAGTAATCTTACCAAGATTTCTATTCAAAAAGAAAACATATCATTTGATTTATTTTGCTAAGCATAAGTATATTTACAAAGGGAAAAACATCTTCGTTTAGTATTAAACAATTCTTTAGTATTCAACATTTATTGTTCCCAACTGTGCAGTGAATTTCTAGTTTATATCACCTCACATGTAGATAGCTCGAGAAACGATATGGTGCAGTCAAGCCTAGGTTTGTATTAATATATATATATATATATATAATTCACTATCTAATAATAAAGCATTGCCATTCCTTTAGATTTGTTACAATAGAAATATTTTGTACAGAACTGGAATGTTCATTTCGTGATCTCTTACTATAGTGCTAAAAGAAATAATTTATATCTACACTGCTGGCCACACAAAATGCAACACCCTGAAAGGAAGCCTGCAAACCATGAGCAATTCACATCATGCATTGGCGGAGATGGAATAAGCAAATCATTAGCATTATAGCGCAGGCGCTCATTACGGGTACCAGCGCCAAACGCAGGCGCTACATAAGTAAATAAAGGATTGGTGATTTGAAGTACGGCAATTGTCTTTTTCGAACTTTTCTTTTTTCGCTTAAACTGTTACCAATGCCACGTGGAAGACATCGATCGTCTTTTGAACAAGTTTCTTAATCAGACCGCGGAAAAATAGTAGCCTATAGCAAATGCGGATTATCCTTTAGAAAAATCGGTCAACGTATTGGACGAAACCAAACAACTGTGATGCGCATCTATCATTGCTGGATACAACAGAAAACGATGGACTGATGGTATCGATCTCAACCACCTCGTTCCATCACTGCCTGTTATTACTGTCGGATTGTGCGCATGACCGTGATAGATCGCACAGCCATATCACGAACCATAGCACAACACATTCCGTCTGTTAAGCCTCATTCGGTCTCCACTCGTACCATTCTACGCCGATTACAGTAGAGTGAAATGCTGGCATGGCATCCATTGCTTCGTTTACCCTTGACAGGAAACCACAGGTGTTTGCGCTGCCAACGCAGTGATGAACAGCGGACATGGACACTGGAATGGATCGACATAGTGTTTACTGATGAATCCCGCTTTTGCCTGCACCATCACGATGGTCGAATTCAAATTTGAAGACACAGTGGTGAGAGGCTGCTGAACTGTTGCGTTATACATCGCCACACTGGTCCTGCACCCGATATCATGGATTTGGGGGTGGTATTGACTTTCACAGCCACCCCCGCTCTAGTACGCATTGCCAGTACACTAAACAGCCAGCGCTACATCTCTGAGGTGTTGGAGCCCATGGCCCTCCCATACATTTAACGCTTGCCGTCAGCCATATTACAAAAAGATAATGCGCGATCACACGTGACATGCAATTTTCAAAGGTTCTTCTTTACCCGTCAGATCGAATTGGTTCCTTGGCCTAATTGCTCTTCCGATCTATCGCCAATGAAAAAAGTGGTCCATGCTTGCACAATGACTGGCCTGGGATATACCACCCGCTGCTACACCAGATCAAGTTTGACAGTATGTGAAAGCCGCATGGACTGATGCACCCTAAGGATGCTTCCAAAGCCTCTTTGATTCTATGCTGAGGTGTGCGGCAGCGGTTATAGCTAACAATGGCAGCTACACTGATTTTATCGTCATCCTCATGTCACAAGAGGCAGCGATTTTAATTGTTTGATTTTTGTACAACATGTTATATGCCAAACAAATTTCGTTGTGATATCTCTGGTCCTTCTTGGTTTTGCATTTTGTGTGGCCATCAGCATAAAGGGGAAAAAAACGACGTATTCATTCATTCATCATGATATCTTCGAAACTATCAGACTTTCAGACCAAATTTGATAGGCATCTTCCTTTCATGAAGTAGAGATCCGCAAAAAAAAGTTTTGTGAAAATCAAACCCCAAGGAGCATTGCAAAGGCATAAGAGGCACTATTGATAAATATTTCAAGTTTGGAACTATTAGACCTATTTTTATGAAATTTGCTAGATATGTTCCTTTATTGGAGTAAAAATTGGTTATTAAAGTGGTTTTGCGAAAATCAACCCCCAAGGGCGATTGAAAAGCCTTAAGGCGTTATTGAGAAATGATCCCATTTTTAAACTATTAGACCCACAGGTTCGAAAATTGATAGGTTTGTTCCTTTCATGGCTTAGAGATCCGTTACAAAAGCGGTTTTACAGAAATAAATTCCCAAGGGTGTTGGGAGGGCCTAAGGTTCGTTACTGAGAAAAATTCTCTTTTCAGATCTAACTAAAAACTTGAAATTTGGTAGACATTTTTCTTTTTATGAAGTACAGATCCACTAAGAACTAATTTTGGAGAAATCGACTTCTCTTAGAGGAGTGACGAGTTACTGGGGAATATTGACAAAATAAATCCACGTTTTCGAATAGTTAAATTGAAATCCACTGTGAATGGGTCTTGCGGAAATGGACTACAACGGAGCTTACTGATAAAAAAAATTATATTCTTGAACTATTAGGTTTAGACTTGAAATTTAGCAAACATGTTTTTTTTGTTAAGTGGAGGGGGTTTCGACATATAATTTTACGCATCAAGTTTAGAAATTATTATTTTGAAGTTCTGAAATTTTTAAATCACGAAAGTGAGAGCTATAAGAATATTTTTTTTCGATTCAATTGAATGCTTATGTCTTGCAGTTAGATATCAATAATTTATATATATATATATATATATATATATATATATATATATAAATCCACACCCGTGATTGTACCGCTCGAACTTTTGCTGGAAGCTTCCCTGATACTTCTAGGCAGCCGTAAAATTTTCCGTCAAAACAGAAAAAGAAAATCAAGTATACGTTCGGTATTTTTTTTCCTAAATTCTACATGTTCACCATTTATAAATGTCAACACCGAGTTTTTGTACGTATGTAAGAAATTGTTCAATGCCATGATATACAGCCAATAGTTGAACATAGCCCCTGGTGTTTTTTTTTTTTTTAAGAAAATGACTATTACACTTGGTGATATCTTTCGATTTGCTGACGTCTCTCCAAATATATATCAGTACTGACTTTTCTTTTAAACACACGCATTATTTTCATTTATTTTACATTTGTTATTTCATTTTGTACTTGGCCAGATATACTTTAAAAAAGGAAATTTTGTAATTCGGAAGAAAACCAAATTATTTTAATTTAGTTTAGTCAACCATTTTTTATTAAAATTCCGCAGTGAAAGCAGTATAGTTTAACACCTTAACATCCGATTAAAACTTACGCGATTCGTTCTTCAGTACCACCTTTTTTTTTACATGGGCATGCGTGTACGGGATATTAAGGAGGGGGGAGAGGGTTAGGAATAGAGTTTCAATGATTGCAGTGCAAACGTCGTATTTCGGAAAGACATATATACGTAGCAGGGAAATGGCGAAATTAGGGATTTCGTCATAATCCCTAAGGGAGATGATCAATTGACGGGAGATGTTAAAATAACGTCTTTTCAAGATCATTTCCCCTCATAAAAGTAAGTGATTTTATCAAGCCCCTGAACTGTTTCAGTGAAATGATGAAATGAACTAGTCAGGATTTAAATTGGCAAAATGCTATACAGGGGGGAGGGGGAAGACACCTGTGGGTTCGAGTCCTTGAACTTTCTATCCATACAGGTCACACTATCGATCTCCTAAATGTCAGCCCCATATCTTTAAAAAAAATGGCATCATAGGATTAACTTAGGGATTCATATTTTAGTGTGTAAGCAACCGAGAGAAAATATGTTACAGATAAAAAAATACCAGCCTAGTTTTCTAATTATTTGTTGATTAATTTCGAATAAATAATTTGTATTTCATTGACTATTGTTGTATTACTTACTTCTACGTTTAATAATGCACCCTATTTGTTATTAAATAAACGCTTTTAAACTCTTGACAATATTATTTCATCATTTCACTGAAATAGCTCAGGGATTCATTCAAATCCTTTACTTTTATCAGGGAAATGACCTTGAAGAGACGGTATTTTAACATCTATTGTCAAGTGATCATCTCCCTTATGAATTTGATGAGATTCCTAATTTCATCATTTTCCTACGACATATATATGCCAGAAGCAGTTAACGCTCCCTCTAAATGAGTATTTAAGCCAACGTTTCTCAAACTGTGGGGCACTTATTTAAGTATTAATTTTTGAATAAAATTTTTATAACCCACATTTTTAGTACTCTAATTTAATATAGAAACGTTGTGGCCTTTTCGTCTAATAATTTAGCAGCTTACTTAAAATTATTCAAACTATAATTTGGAAATTTGACCTCATGTCTTTTCATGACATTACATTCTTTCTTATAACATAATTCTTATTATTTTTCTTTCTTTTATTACGTATTTCTTATAACATAACATTCTTTCATATAACCACATAACATAACATTATTTCATATAACCACATAACATAACATTATTTCATATAACCACATAACATAACATAACATAACATAACATAACATTCTTTCATGTAACTACATAACATAACATTGCATTCCTTCTTATAACATAATTCATCTTCTTTTTCTTTCTTACTACATATTTCTTATAACATAACATTTTTTCATAACCAACCATAACATAAAATTTGACCTCATAATTTATTCTTCCATCTCGGTTGTATATTTTTTGCAACAATGGAACAAAAGATTTATTATAAAGTTATAATTATTCTTATGAATATTCTGAAAAAAGAGAAACAGAAACATTTGGACCAAAAAAAACGAAAGCGTTAAATTCCTTTCGAATCTACATTTCTCTGGGCCTTTTTTTTCCTTAACAAAAAAAAAAGAAAGAAAGATATAGAACCCTCCGAGAGTCTGACTCTTCATTCCCGTTTATAGGATATAATTCGGGAGAAATGTAGATCCATTTCCAGGAATATGATAGCACCATCGCCACAAATAGCTTTAAAATTCGAACTGCTATGCCATTTCCCAAGCTCCACTAAGGCTCATAAGCCGATAAATTCCACCGTTTGTCCTTCCCCCTGCACAGGCAGCTATTTATTATTCTATCATTCCTTAAGTGCACACCGTGCATTCAGAGAACTGAAGGTTTTCATTACACTATCCTATCTAGATAAGTATGGAGGAATATTTGTGCTTCATATCGTCATCGTAGAGTTTGTGATATTCAAACCACGACGAACTTATAATAGCCTTCGCGGCTGTTTCGAGTATAATCATTCTATTGTCAACTCATCTTAATTTTGAATTCAATTATATTGAGGGATGTTTCTAATATAATGACTACATTGATTGTTTATGAAGTTTTTGTGTCGAATTTGGGACAGGAAATTTTCTTTTTCGTCAGGTAATCTTTGAAGGCGATTTGTTTTAATTAAAAATATATTTCACAGGCAAGTTTTTTTTTTCCTCTTATGTAATTAATGAATAAATAAACTAGAGGAATGCAATCACTGCATTCCATTGTTTTGGCAATGGATTTATGATCGTAGATTGATTGTGTGTGTGTGTGTTTTTTTTCAAACCTTTCTCCAAGCACCTGTTTGGACGTCAATAAGAAAAAAAAAAGATTTAATAAATGATTTTCTTTCCCTTTTTATCGTGATATTATGTGTGAGAATATTTAAAATAATCACAAGTAACATGTAAATCATTTTATTTTTTCATAATGCGAAGGTTGTTTCACATCCTAAGGTATTAATATGTAAAAAAATCCCTCAGTACCTAAAAACCTATAATAACTATATTAACTATATATAACTATATATAGTATATATATTAACTATATATAACTATATATAGTATATATATTAACTATATATAACTTAATAAATGTCTATTTCGTAAATATTTATTTTTGAACAAAATATTATGGATAAGTTTAGACACAAATGGAATCAAATAAAGTGTATATTATTTCAGTAAGAGAGAAATCACTCTTTTTAACTGTTCAATATATTTGTTTAAATCTGGTGTGTCAAACTCCCGGGGCGCATGGGGCTTGTGACGTACATTTTGACGGCCCAGGCAATGTATTGGCATACAATAATATATAATCTTTGGGAAAAGCAACTGAAAAAGTAAGATTTAGCGTACTTCTTGAAGTGCAATATGAATAATTCGAGTTTAGTTAGTACTGCATCAGTGCTTCTCAAACTTTCAATACTTGAGACCCAATTTTCAGTCATAATTTTCTTTGCGCCTTCCTCCCCCATCGAAAGAATAACAATGTGTTGAATTAAAAAAAATGTACTTTGACGTAAATATACAATACGATTTTAACATATTCAATCATATTCATTCAACCAATATTCAATCATTACTTTCATCGCGCTCTCTTCTCCTCCATACAATAACAATGATTGAAATCAATAATACTATACTTAGACGTTAATGCTACAATACGACTTTAGCCTCTAAAATTATTCCAAAGGATTTGAATTGTATTTCTGAGTGTTTTGGAAGACATGACCGTGTCTGCAAAGGATTTACTTTTTTCAGAGGATTTGCTTTTATATACTCGTATTTATTCCTTTTCTCTCCCCCCCCTCGCACCAATACATCATATACGCGCGTCTACTAGGAAAACAGCGGCACTGGGGAGCGAATTGCATAACTTGTAATCAACTGTAAAGGGATTAATTATAAATTATACAAATTATCAAGATAAGTATTAAATTTTTTATATAATTTTATATATGACTAGCCCATGGGGTTACTGTTAACTGTTAAACTTGTTCTTAATTTGGAATTGTTATATTAACTAACAAATGCAATACGCAATATTAATACATTTATTAACATATTATATCAATATAAATGCGTATTTAATTTCTTATTATGTTTGAATGTATTTTTCCTTTCGGTAAATAAATAATATTATGGAATAATGTTTTATGTTTGACTGTATGCTATGCTTGTACCCCCTCGTTGGTTTATCATGTCCCCTTGGGGCTTGACCCACAGTTTGAGAACGCTGTACTACATCGCACCAAAATGTGCTGAAAAAAAAATTCAAATCTTAGAACTGAATTTAATACAAGATTTTACAGATTTTAATTCTTTGAAAGACAAATTTTGTTTGTTTTCTTCTATTTTCTCAGTAAATATAGACTCAGTACGACTCAAATTTGTAGACAAAATTTATTGAAGTGGGTGTGCTCGAACTTTAAAAATATTTACCATTCACGTTTGAAAATACTTGACAATTTGCATATGAAATTATTTCCATGTTTGGAAGTACCTAACGGTGCGAGCAGTTATTTTCAGTTATGAAAGGAAATAAGTCTTATCTTAGAAATAGTAGTAATGATGCTCACCTTGGGCCAGTTTTGAAAGTAATCACGGCGAACATAATTGTTCCCGAAATAGGAAAGGCTGTAGCAGACAAGAAATGTCAAGTGCTAGGACGCCAACATTCAATTTGTGTTGTTCTTTTATATATGTTTATAATAATGTATTATTTAAAATTAAAAAAAACGACATTTCTATAAATCTCAATTTTTTTTTTCTTGGACACTTGATATTTAAACTTGTTTGTTTGACCAAAGTTAACCTCTGAATTTCACCCTTGGTGAAAATGATTTATTTTTTGTATTTTGCCTTCCCAACAGCATGGTGTAGAGGTTAAGAGAGGGAGAGGGTACCAGCTGAGATGTCGTCCGTGTCACTTGACCATGGCTCAGAATTAAGGTATCCGACTACTTGCAACAACTTTTTTTTTGAAAAATGGAGATTTTATTTATTTATTTATTATTATTTTTTTGTGGTTTTTAGATGTACTTCGTACATTTTAAGAAAAAAAAAGGCTAAAATTAAGAAGATAAAAATAAATTATTACTGATAAAATTGAAAAAAAAATGGGTAAAAATTGACAAAAAATTACATAAATAGGCCCGTTCTCAGATTTTCCATTCAGATGTGTTTCTGTGTTTTTCATTTTTGAAATGACCTTCAGGATAAAAGAATTTTTTAATTTTAACAAAAGCCAGAGAACTTTATCTTAGTTATTATATGAAATTGCTTAAAAAAGCGGTGAGCATATTCACTTAAGGAACTGTACATTTTGTAATAAAACAGTGATTGATAAATCTGAAGGTTAAAACATTTCTACCGTTCTACAGAACATACATAAAATATGTCAGCAAATTATTTTAGAAGAAACTTTCTGAGCAATCACTGTCTACGTTTAAGCTTTTCGAAAAAAAACATATTTCGAGTAAAACGCATTTTAAAGTCTGACATCTTATTTAAAGTAATGGCATCTTCTTTTACTGAAACACTTGTAGGTTTTGATCTAGTATGCGTAAAATAATAAACTTGGTATTTTCATAAAGCTAATAAAATGGCATATAAAATAAAATCATAAAAAAAGTCAATTTTTTAAAAAAATCAGTATTTTAGGGTAGTCATATACCTTAAGAACTCCGCCACTAGTAGTACTCGTGCTATTTAACAATGTGACGTAAGTTAAAATCAAATCAAAGGAATTCAGATCCGTTATGAATGTTAAGAAAGACTTGAGAAATATATGATGAATTCAAATTAGGTTTAGAAATTTCTGTAAATAAATGAAATCCATAATGTGTTCTCATATTTCTGAAATTAATTTTAGCAATCTATATACACATGTATAAAGTTCCACAATTCCAAATTTAAAAATAATACGAAATAATATATAAATATAGTACATAAAATGAAATTAAGACAAATAATAAAAAATGAGGTGACGAATACTTAATATAAAGTTGCAAAAACATATTGATTCATTATAGTGCGTTGCTATCAGCGAGTAAAATAAATAAATAAAATTACTTACAAAAAAAATCCTTTAAAAAAAGAAAGGGCAAAAAATGCTTCGAACTTTCATTAATTATGAATAAAAATGCATGTAGGCTTGAAATACTCAAAACAGTTTTTGTGCAAACATGACACTAAAGAAATATTTTTTTTAATAATCAAACTAGACATGAAAAAACCTACGCAATTCAATTCGTATTATATTTCATTGTTTAATTTTTGTTATAATAAGTTTTGATTAAAATAAAAGTGCTGGTTTTGTTCCAAAAGCAAAACAATTTTTTTTCAGTAATTGAACTTCCATTCTACTAATCGCGAAATTAGTATAAAAATATATTTTTAATAAACAAAAGGTCTGACTGCCTTTTTTTACCATAGATTTATTGCTATCAATACAAATGCAAATGAAGAACATTTATGTCCTATTTTCAATAATTATTTATTACAGTAACACCCTGAACTAACGCGATAGGTGAGTGTAAATGATAACCACTTAAGTCGGGATATACTTTCTTATATAAATAAATATAAATTATTTTTATTTGGGGTCGAAGACAAAAGAAAATAATAATTTAGAAATAAAAAATTTTAATAAAATTTTAGATAACATTAACACAAAAGCGCCAGATGAAGTTATATTGATGTAGAAAGTTCCATAAAATCTAAACATACACCAGGGAAAGTAGTCTGCATGCTCGAAGATTTTTTTTTTCTCCCGGAAAATTTTCTCGTAGCAAACTATTATTTTTTATTCCTCATTTTTTTCTTTTTTTATTAAAAAATACACTCTTCGTTATAGTCTATATTTTCTAAAATTCGTAATCATTTTTTCTATCAAATTGAGGCCTTCTGTCAAATTACCAGACATCATTCGGTCTTCTGATTGAAATGGGTCTAGACTCCATTTCTCCAATGTTTTGCTCTTGCACATTGCTTTTATATGAGCTGAGTATTCAGATCCCGACTGTGGGAACCAGCAGTTCCCACAATCGGATTTTACAATTTAGACGATTTCTTGAGTTAAATTACGTTTTTTATCACAGGTTCTGTTATTTATTCCACTTCAGTTTCAATGATTAAAAAAATGAAAGGAAAATAAATAAATACAAAAGACGAATCGATGAGATTTAAAAATCGTGTAACTCCTAATTCCCTAAGTCGGGGCAGCATAAGTCGAAATATTACTGTACTGAAAAAAAATATTCATATTTAAAGTAAGCTTATAGAATTATAAATCAGTGAAGGAAATAACAACCTAAAACCGATGTTCAATAAATTTAATATTATCATTAAATGTGTCAGTTATTTACTTTCCGAATGTATAGAACATTGATACCCAAAGTGGTCTATGACAACCTGCAAGGGGTCCATATCAGCGAAAAAATAATTTGGGGGTCCATGAGATTTAAATGAGGGTCTACAACGCGCAGTCGCTTTCTTTAAACCAAATCGTAAATTTGATTTTAAAAGAGAATTTAATGAAATAGAAACCCCATATATTTTACCTATTTATTTAATAAATTTAATCAGGTTAATTTGCAGTTATTAAAACATGAACCATCTTTTCAGCGTTCTTTGGCAGAATTCATCTATAAGAGTATAATATTGAATGCGCAAGTTTTCCCAGTTTCTCAATTGTCACATACAATCTGCCAGGAAAAAGACGTTTAAACTGAGTTCAACATTTAAATGCCGGTTTTTTTTTTTTTTTTTTGGATTTTGAATTTAGGTTTGAGAACGCTTTGACTATTGTAAAAATACATTAGGCAATGAATTTAAATGGCCATATTGGAAAAACAATATCAGATTACAAGAATTAGGCACCGGAAATATACACTAACGAAGATCTTTAGTCTAGAAACGGATGTAAAAACAATTTTGGAAATTTTTCAAATCCTTTTGAGATTATGAAAGAGGTTCAGCGCATTTCCCAATCTCCAAAACAAAAAGGAAGAAAAGACTAGACACTATTAAAAGAGGAGATAGGAATGATTAAAACTAACCAGATATATGTCAAATGTATAAAAAGTTTTATTGAATCTACAGATTTATCTCTCCTATTAAAATCAAAATCATTTGTTAGTTGCTCAGTTATTTTATGAAACAGTTATTTTATGCATTAATTAAATTTTAATTTAATTAATTAACAAGTCGTTTTTGAGTTTTAAACACTACAGTTAGAAATTTAAATGTTTTAAAGTAAGTAGCTCTACACCAGCTGTCAAAAAGACATTTAAGTTGTTGCAAAAATTACAAAAATTCAATATTATGTAAGTATGGGTCTACCCAAAATCGAAAAATCTGTCAAGGGGTCTATGAGATAAAATGTTTGGGAACCTCTGGATTAGAACCTCATTTGTTTGATAAGTTTAACTCTATATAAAAAAAGGACGATTACATTACTAAATTGAAGTAGCTAATTTAATTCGAAAATTGATTCTGCTTTTAGAAAAATATGAATTATGCGGACACTGTTTAATTTTTCCAAGAACTCGTTGGCATTTAAATGAGGTTATTTTTTTAGATAAGGGTACAAATAATAACTCGTAATAAAATCGTAATTCATATGCCATTTTATTCGCAGACCTTTGGAAAGCTGAAAAGCAAGGTGCGCGCGAACATATTAATAAATTATCGAATACATTAATAATACCTAAAACCGCAAGACTATCTAACTAAATAAAAACATAAACAAATTTTTACAGAATTATAAAGTCTTTCTTTTTTACAGGTGTTCTCTTACATCGCGGTTGTGGGAAAATTAAAATAGTTTAACTTAGATAATCCTAAAATAGTCCTTTAGTATTTAAAATTGTAATCCCTCATTATATTTATAAATTTTTTTTAAATAGAAATTTGTACGTGTAAAATTAAACTTGGTGAACGAATTTATTTATATTTAAGACAAAAAAAAAATTATAAAAATTTTGATGTCTTCTTTAAAACACATTTTCTTATTTAAATCATAATTTTTTTATGTCTTCCAAATTATGTATTAAAATTCAGAAAGTCATTTGAGAATTCACAAAAGAATGAGTTTAAATTTTTGCGTGATGAAAAATAATGAATTATTTTATTTTATTTTAAGTAAATATGTTTAAAAATTCATTGTAAATAACTCTCTGTTAATTTGGAAAGTCTTTAAAATATTATTATTCTTAAGAAATTAATTTAATTTGGATATAGAGGGTTTAATATGGACACACACACGCAACTTGTAAAGCCAGTGTATTCTGTAAGTGTAATTTCAATTCGTTTGCGGGTTGTACTGATTTATAAGATACATTTTATACGCAGTGATTATTCCAAATAAATATAATTTCTTGAAATAAATATAATTTCATCTATATCATGAATTTAAACTAGCAAGTTAATTAAAAGTATAAAGTATTACCGATATTAATTTATAAAACAATCTATTTTCTGATTTAGTCTCAGCTACAGGTTGTTCCTAATAAAAACTTTTAAAAGTTTACAAGGATGCCAGTATTAAATATCAAGTAGTGCTAAGTTTTTAAGATTTTAAATAACAAAAACTTCACTAAATAAAACACACATTTTGTAAAGGTATTAATTAAAAACCAAATGTAAAACATTACCGAAATATATAAATAATTTTTTATACAAAACTTAATAAATAATTCATTTGAAATTTAAGTTTGTAATTCTTAACAGATTCCGACAAAATATTGTATAAATAATATTCATTTCAGGTGTTAATGTTGTTCGGAAGTGAAAGATATATATAAATTCAGATAAGTAAACACTACCTTTACCAGCCTCTATTTAAAGAACCCGTCCACTCATTGCCATAGCAACCCTCTTCTTTCTTTTTATAATGACAGTTTCTGTACTAATTAGGCCAGAGAGCGTAAATAATTAGAATCTAGCATTGAGAGAGATTACTGGTCATCTAATTATAATGATGCAATTGCGTGGATTTTAATGTTGCGTGATAATTTTATTAACACATTAAATAATTATGGCATTACATGAAAGGCACGAGCTCGGATGATAAAATTTTTCCTTTTTCACTCGTTCTCTCAATGGTATCCTACAATTTTTATTTCCGTTTATGTGTAAATTAATTAATTAGGCGCCAGTTCATTTACACTGATTTTTTATAATAACTAAAAAATTATATTGTACATAAAATAAGGAAATTTGTAGGATTTGGAAAAAAATTTCAATTTGATTACCATATATATTCATATATAAACGTATTTTTTTCTTCCTTTTTGACTATAATGAATCTTTTCAATTTTATATTTTTGTACAGAACATCGAATTGAACATTTTTAGATATTTAGATACAATTAAAAATATCATGGCTACTAATATTTATTGTAAAAATGATAATTTTTACTTCAATATTATTAAAGTTAAATATATGCTTTATTTATGGTATCTGACTACATTCGAAACCATGATTTAGTAAAAGCGTATAAAACAATGCCATTTTTGATGTTTTGTGTCCATGAAATTAGATTAAACATGTCCCCTTAACGGTCGCATAATTTTGAAGAAACGGTTATAAATGTATCTTTTTTTTTATTCAAGAAAATTATATAAAACCAAGGGTATGTTCAATATATGTATTTATTTTTAAATTTTGGGTAAAATTTTAACTTGAAAACAATTTTTTTTAAAGAAAACCAACATTTAAGGCTATTATGACTGAATATTGGTTTTCATGCAAATAGAAAAAATTTAAACAAAAAACACGTGTTTTAAACATTAGAATATTTTTTTTTCACCAGTATGAGAATGGATACTTCAGTCTGTATTTTATAATCTGTAATCATACAGTGATTTATCAAATGGCATTAAGAAACCAGGACATAGTTTTTTTAAATATCCCTTAAACTAATGAATAAGCTGAAATGAAAATAGAGACATAACCTATTTAGACTAATTCTTACCTAATTATTTAAGTGACCGTGGTAGCTTAGTGGTTATGACCAAGGACTCTCGAACTGGATGGTGTCTCTAGAATTCGTGTTAAGCGCACCGTGTTGACTTAGGTGATGTAGTTAGTGGGGTTGATGTATGTTAAATCTGTCGAAGTTCAAGGTTTTCCCATTGTTGGGATGTTGTAGTTTTGAGAAGGGGTCATAACTTGATAATGTTTCAAAGTTATGAGGCCAATCAGCAATAGCCCTCTTGTTACTTTATGCAAGGTGTAGCCAAATTCGATCAACAAATTCAGAGGGGTGATAGTTGACAGCAGGATGATGACAAATCACCATAGAAAAGTGGATCACAAATCACGTTCAGTCAGTGAAAATTGCTAGTAGCCGTCGGAAAGATGATTAGAGAAACGAGGGGAGGGCCCTAACAAGTGCGGGGATTAAAACGTTGTGGTAGGGTTGAGAAAACTTGCACGTATTCAAAACTTCCACTCGTCTGAGGAGAATAAAATGGCAAGCAAGTTATCCCAGGTGGACGTTGCATAAAGTGCGAGTGTTAAACCACATTTGGTAACACTTTTAGATTACGTGAACGAGAAATATGCATATAGGCACCTCATGTACGACTGAGCCGATTGCAATTGTCCCCTGGAACAGAGAATGCAACAGTACCACTTTTCGAGGACGTTAAGTCCATACCATAACGCCTTATATCATACCTCCTGTGTTATGACCTACGCGGCTGCAATTTCGACAATTCCTGTGTCAATCACTTATTGTTGCATTTCTGCCGTGGAGCTGCGTCGCATTGCTGGTATTGTAAACATGCTTTAAGTCTAATAAGTGTATTTCTTACCACTTACCACCTGTTTTGATTCACACGCACACTTCACACACTTCATAACTGGTTTTGCGAATTACTCCGAATAAACATGGTTTGCGGAAACCACTTTCTATAGCAGGGGTACTCAACATTTTTTTGCCACTGGGGCGCATACATACGGATGATATTTCAAGCGGCCGCAATATGAGGATTAATGGGGAAAAAACATTATAAGACCAAGGCAATACTTGACTCTTAAAATGGGGAAAATAGATTAAAATGTTAAAACTCATTTTTTTGGCTTTTAATGCTATATTAGTCTCTATCAAGCACACATAAAATTTTTCTTTTCTGTTTTATGCATTTTTTTATTGAACTGTGAAGTAATTTCGGTTTCATTCCACCCATTACCCATTGTCGTACAAATAAAGCTGACAAACCGTTTGATAATTTGATTTTTTTCTTTTGATAAAACATCTTTTATTTTTATTTCATTCATTAATTTATCAAGCGTAGAATGGCAGCAAAAATAAATTTTAACCGGATTGCAAACTGAAATCAGTATTATTTGCTTATAATTTAAACTCAATTTCTACCATGAAACATTCACTGCTCTAGTTCAATTCACTATTCCACTGGTACTTGTTATTACTACCAGGTACAGTTACAAATAGAAAGGGAAGAAATCTTTCAATTCATACCAGTAAGAAATCGATAGCAAAATAGATGTATTTGATTTCTTGATTGATAGAATTTCCCACTAAATTTTTAATAAATTCTTCGTAAATAACTGAATTTTTTTGTGCAATGGGCAATGAGCGTGTCTCTCAGAAAAGCCCGGTGGGCTGCAGGTTGAATATCGCTGTTCTATAATGATTCGTATTCCCCATGCTATCTATTATCAACCTCCATCGGTTGAATTCGGCAACACCCTCTAGTGTGACGTTGATAAATACTTACTCACCTATTTATTTTAAAAATTGATTCTTTAATGAGAAAATTTACTTTTAAAAGCTTACTAGATGTAATTTTGTGAATATAATACAATAATTTAATTCAGTTTGAGCAATAAGTATTGTCACCAATTTTGTTTAGATATATGATGCAAATGATGAGATATTAAATATTCATCTTCTCAATAACTATACATGTATCATTATTTATTAAAATTTTATTTATTTTTGATTGAATAAACAAGAAAGAAATACACATCAAGTTAACTATCGATTATTTTTCGGATATTTGTTAAAATATTCTTCTGAAAATAACGAACAATAGCTTAGGTTTGCCATGAAAGAAAAGAAAAGCATCACTGATAAAAGGAAAGCGTTATTTCCGAAGCTTGGAAGCTAATTTCAGATAAGAGTTCCACAAAGTGACTGATTAATTTTCAGAGTCCACATTTAGATAAGTGAAGGTGAATCAAATGCAGTAATCACATATTATCGTGAATAGAAGCATTTACGATAACTCTTAAAGAAAGTACATGGAAGGAGGTAATATGCATGAATCAGCACTTTCATTATAATAAGATAATCACTAAAATACGGGCATCATGCTCAATAGAAAAGATACAGATAATAAATTAGCAACTTTACCTTTCAAGAGTTCGCCGAGAAAGGGGCTTGTAAGAATGTCTTACAAGAAACCAAGAATACAATCAAATGAGACTAGTGGTGCATATTAATGAATAGTGGTGTATATATATATATACTAGCTGCAAGAGCATAACTTTGTGCGAAAGGAAATTAACTCTTGTCGTCTCGTATTCAATATTCTTGGTTTGTGTGTGATTTCTATATTTTGTCCTTAAAATTTCCGTTTTAGAAATTTCGTCTACGTCTTTGCCCCGTCGGATGGGTCTGTTTCCCCTCCGCTTAGACCAGCGTTGCACGGGCTTTTTTCAAGAGTGTAGCTTCATTCGCCTTGGAAATTTCCCCTTTCTGAAGGACAGCACTTCTGGATGTCTGTGTATGCTTAACGTGTGTGATTTCTATATTTATGCCATTAAAACTCCCTTTTCTGAAACATCTTCAGTTTCTCTTCCTTGACTGACAGGTTTCTTTTTTTTTTAGTTTAGTCCGGCGTTGCACGGGCATTTTCGAGTGTAAAACTTTTTTTCCCAGAGAGAAATCTTTCTTCAAATTTCTATTTTCGATTTAAATTTATGAAACTAAACTAGTTTTATCCATTAGAGAACATATAATGTGTGATTTTGGTATTGAATAATTAATTTAGTAATGAATTATAAAAAACAACGCTTCTTTAGTTTTTTAAAATGTATTAATTTATAATCATTTTTGTTAAATAATGAATTGAAAATTTCTTAAAGTTAGCTATTGGTTCGAAAGCTTATTTCTGGATGTTTTATTATTCGATTAAAAATATGTAATTATAAAAAAAAAGAAAAGAACTATTCGGGAAAGCTTAGAAATTTGTTTACATTTACTGCATAAAACGAGATTCAAAAAGAAAATAATGCATTTTAATAAAAACATTTCATCATTACCTTAAGCACTCGTGAATTCTGTGGTTGCCTTATCACAATTAATTATCCCTGGCATTTAGCGATTCTTTTCGTTGCTTTTTACGGCTCTCCGAAACGGAAAAGTACTTTTTTTTAAAAGTGTCTTATGTTTGAAAAAACCACAAAAGTTTTTAAAATTACAAAGTTCTATCAATTGTTTTAAAGAATTAATACAATATTCCGTTTCAACTTCACTTGGTAGCATTAGGTAATGTAGAAAATGTACCAATTTACTAAAAAAAGTTTTAAAAATAGCTAGTCACATGGCTCGGCGTCATTTCGAATGAATTACATTTTGCCGATGGAAAATTCTCCATTCACTTCTTGGTCAACACTTCCTGGTGTGAACGTGATTTTTATATTAATATCATTAAAATTCTCGTTTTTGAAATTCCTTTCACTTTTTTGCTTCATCGGAAAGGTTTATTTCCCTTCCGATTAGCCTAGCGTTGCACGGGCTTTTTCCGAGAGCCAATTTTTTTCCTCATGGAAATTTCTCCTTGCACTCCTAAAGCCAATGCTTCTGTGAGCATGCATTTGCAAGGGTTTGATGTTAGTGAGCTCTGTATTTATGCCATTAACATGTTTTTACGAAATTACTTCCACTTCTTTTCCTTATCATACAGGTTTCTTTTTCCTCTGTTTAGCCAGCAACGCATAAGCTTTTTCGAGTGTAATACTGTTTTCAACTCTTTTTCCCTATGGTTAAGATTTTAAAATTTCTATTTTCGATTAATGATTTACAAAAAACAATTTTGCTTTACTTAATACAAAATATATATTTAAAGTGAAAAGAAAACATTTCTTATATAATATATTTAAAAAAAACCCTATAAGTATATTTATTACTTTTTAACAATAATTACCTTCTTAGAATCTAAAATAATAAAACTGATTTCAGACTTTTTATCTTCAGATTGACTTTATCAATCAATCAGCATTTACTGTTATCTTAAAAATGTCTCTAAAATCTAGTCTAGGTTTATCCCCTAAAAACAATATACATTTCATATTGAATATTTAATTTAGTAATGAATAATAGAAAACAATACTGCTTTAGATTTTTAAAATAGTATATTAATTTATACCAATTTATCAGTAAATAATGAATTAAAAAAAACGTCTTACCTTTAGCTATTGAAAAGATTGTATATTTCTGGATGTTTGAATGTTATAAACTGCAAAAAATAAACCCTCGAAAAGCATTTATTCGACTGAAAACACAAAAACTTTTAAAATTCGTAATTTTAAAGCAAACTTTTTAATCTTCACTCAGAACACGAGTAATACAGTTTGACAGAGCAAATTTATGACAACAATTAGATTTGCACAACAATTAGATCACAACAATAGATTTTCACAACAATGGGATAAATGGTTAAATTAAGCATGCGTTTTCATGTTTTTAATTAATATCTTTTCAATTAATAGCATTATCGGAATATAAATAATAAAACCGGCCATCTCGGATCCTTCCCAATCTTTTGGTACTTTTGGCAAGTTTTTGCATGGTGCGGTTCGTGAGAAGATAGGCGGACATAGATAGATAGATAGATACGTATGGATTTTAATAGTGTAAATAAGTGTAATAATTCACTTTAATTCCATCTTAAAAATTTTTAATTTGTAAAGGACCTAAGAGACTCCCAGGGCTTCGCGTAAATAAGTATTTGTTATTTACCCACCAAGTGGGATATAATCGTAACTATCGCTTCCAAATTAAAAATTCAGCATATTTAAAGAAAGAATTAAATAATGTACACCATCCAATTATTTGGACCAATCAGAAGTCTTTCTAGGAAGTCTTGTGAGATTTCGAAGTTCCGGTTGCCGTTTTGTATATATAACTCCCTTTCAGGAAAAATTTGCCACTTGTGTGTATAATGTTACATTGAGTTTTTGATCATCGTCTTTTGTTTGATGCTTGTGTGCGTGTGTTGTTTAGTCAATAATAAAACCAAGTTATAAAAAAACATTAATATATATATATATATATATGTAGTATAATAAAATAAAATAAAATAAAATACTAAGTGAGAAAGGTATATAACCTACAAAGGTATATAACCAAGGAACATAGCAATTAAAGATTAAGATTTTTGAACTAAAATAGAGACATTTTATGATTTCTAATGCTGTCTATGAATAAGGCAGGGTATTAGAGTTAAGCTGCTTTATGGTACCATCTTCCCCGTGCAGCAGAAATTTTCAAAGTAATAGAAAAAATAGAGACATGTTGAAAAGTTAAGCCGATTTCTAACACACGTAGATGGAGTATCAGACAGTAAAATAAAATGAAATTATAAGTAGCGAAGAATAGTTTTCTCTCGTAGAGAAGAATATTAAGAAAAAAAATTCTATAGGAAAAGATTCGATAAAAAACTTACATGAAAAATTACTAATAGGAGATAATGAAGTCAAAACATCCCAGTTTGAAAACACGGGCTAAATGACGAGTTAAAATTGAAGTGTCAACATATAGAAGCAAAAATTAGAGGTGGCACTTAGATAGTTATTTTGCAATTAAACTAAGAACACGGTATCTTAATGAATCAAATAATTTAAATTGAGAAATAGTTAATATAACTCAGAAATATACTTAAAAATGAATTTACTTGGATATCTGTATTCCAAGCAATTATTGCAGAATTTTTTATAATTACATTGTTTTAATATATTATCAGTAACTAATTCATTGTTTCTTTTTATAAAATTTAATATATTTCTAAAAACAGATAGGTGCAAGTTACTACACGAGAATGGTAATTTTTCGTTGAAATCAAGAGTCTCTTTTATCTAAAATATTACTTACTAGCAAACTATTCTTAACGACTAATTGATATAAGTATATATGTATATATAAGGTAATTCTGGTGAAGACGCCACATTTAAGGATTTTTCGTTTAATACATTGAAAATTGAATTGACAAGACCATGAAAAGAATACACTTTATTTTTCAATATTTAATTGACTATGTGTACAAGTTAAATCTCTTCTTAGTATGAAAATAAATAAGAAATGCGATGTTACAGAGAACCATTTAATAATGACATCTTCCCCCATATATGGGGAAGATGCCACTAGTCATGAAGTAAGGTGCAACAATACCAGAGTAAATAAAAAAAAATAAGGTAAACATTACAAAAGTATACATAAAGTAACAAAAACTATAGAAAAACAGAACAATAAAAAGTTAAATTCATCCGTAATAACCGTACTAAAAGTAATAACAGTGCTGGTTCGAGTGATAGCCTACATTACATTTCACTCAGTGCAAATGATTATCATTGGAAACTTCTTGCAGTCATTGTGGCATTCGATGCGCTGAATCCAATCACAGATATCTACTTTAGCATAAAAATAAACCGTTATACATAACACAAAAATCGTCATTATTATTCTCATATAAACTGTCACCACTAGTATCTAAAGAAATTTCTTCGTTTGAGGAGGACAAACTGACACGTCTCTCTTCTGTTTGTCACTATTTGTTTTGACTTTACCCACCCTCTTCCCGCATAGTTGCTCTTCTTTCTGATTCAGTGTAGACTTTTGAAGTTATTTTTTTTTATGATCGATTGGTTTGTGTTTTCTGACCAGAGAAATAAGTCTGTGCTCCCATGTTCCGTGCTGGTGGAAGCAACCAATAGTGATATACCAGTTATCATTAATTGCATCTAAGTATTATTTATTATAATAATAATAATTAATTTCATTTATATTTTATACAATAGCATACAGCGTTACAAAAATTTAAAAAAAAAACACTAAAATTTAAAGCTTATTTCATTTATTTCTGAATCACATTTGGCGTCTTCCCTCAAGTATAGTGGGAAAATGCCACACACGCTTGCTTCGTTATTGCTAAAGTATTATGGCCGCATCTACATGTATCGTATTTGTAATATTATGCGTAACTCACTTATGTTTCTAATTACTCATTTAGAACAACAAGTACGTTTACGGACTTTAAATACGAGGAACGGAATATTTTAAAGGTGTACTCACCACTTTAAATGTTTAAAAGATCGAAAATAACGCTGATTAAAGACGATTAATTCAGATAAATTCACAAGCCACACTCAATGTCGGACCAGATTCTTCACACGTCGCTCAAACTTGTCACCTATCAACGCATAAAAGTACTATTTACAAACTGGCATCTTACCCCGAATTACCTTACATGAAATATATCACCGAGAAAGGTTTACATTATGATTAAATGTAATGATTGTTATCGTGATATTTAACAGTCTAGATTTTTTCTTTAAAAAAAACACATAATCGTTTATTAATATCAGAACAGTTATTTGAGCGTTTGTTTTAATCCAATCTTTGTAAGATATCTAGCAATGGATCTGGTAACATTTGTTGGTGAAACAATCTTTTTCTGATTAAGTCAAAGCAGGGATGTGTGAATCGGACAGTATTATTAGATACGATATCTGTCTTGTTTTGTTTTAATTTTATTTATCTTTAGAATATTTTTCGTACTAAGTAAAAGTTATTATCTTATGTCAGCTTTATCTGTCTTAATGGATCATGGCCGTCCATACGTTTAGTATCTGTAGAATGTGAATTCTAAATGGAATTTTGTGAAGAGCTATTGTCAAAATATTTAACCTTTAGAATAGTAAAAATTGAAAAAAAAATGTGTTGTCTTACAAAACTTATGAAAAAGTCTTGTTTTATTCAGTTTTCAAGGACATGATTTAAGAGTTTCACAGTATGCATACACAGTCGGACCTCAATTTAACACTAGAACGTCCATCGGTGTGAATTTGACCCCAGAGCCTGTTCAGTTTGTCACCCTGTATTTTTGCAGGGAATTAGAAAATTTTTCTTGTCCTTTTTAATTACACAGTAAAAGTTTTGTGGTTCCAGGCTAATGAGGAGGACATTTACAACTAAATATACTTAGAACGTCCGCTGGTGTCATTTCGACGCCAATGCAGTTTATCACCCTAAATCAGTGTTTCTCAAACTTTAATAATTTGTGACCCAATATTCAATCATAATTTTCATCGAGACCCCCTACATACAATAACAATGTATTGAAATCAATAAGACTATACTTTGATGCTAAAACTACAACAATTATTAGGCCTTTTAAGTGCCCCCGACGTATATAAACGTCTCGCTCAACTAAAGCGATAACTGCCCCAGAAGCATATGTACGTCTTTCTGAAGTGCGATCTTTTCTGTGCACTGCTATCCATAAAATTTTTCCGAAATTCGGAATGCAATAAAAGGTCCTTAACAGTGTTTACGAAGGATTTACTTTTTTCAGAGGTTTTGCTTATGTACCCTTTTTCCCCCCTTGCCCCCCCCCATGCATCACATACGCGCGTCTAATTGAAAAACGGTGGTTTTGGGAAGCGAATCGCGTAACTTTTAATCGTCTGTTAGGTATTAATTATAAATCTCACAAATTATCAAGATGTAATAATAATTATTTATACGACAAGCCCATGGGGTCACTAGTAGAAGTTAAACTTGTTCTTAACTTAGTATTGTTAAGTTAGTTATAAAATACATGGTGCAGTACTGATACTTTTATAAGTGTATTACATCAGTGTAAATGCTTCTTTTATTTTTTATTATGTCAAAATATATTTTGTTTCATTACTTTTCATAAATTAATAGATTTTTTAAATAATCTTTTTTGTCTTTTACTTTTCAATGTGCTCGCCCCCTCTCGTAGAGTTATGACGCCCCCAAGGGAGGCGCACCCCACAGTTTGAGAAACGCTCCCCTAAATAAATGCCGTTCATCATTACTATTAGTAAAATTTACTTAACCTTTAATGCAGTGTTATTGGGTTTACAACCGAAACAAATGTATTTTTCTAAAATTGTTGTGTCTAAGTGTTTCGTAACATAGCATTCAATTATCTGCTCATAGAAACAAAATCATTCGATTTTCGAAACTTGTGCAGAGCAGACACAGTGAAACGATGGCTCGTAGGAAATATCTATGCCCAGATGAAATTATTAATTTATTGCGAGAGTTTTCTCATATTAAATCGGATGCTGGTGAACTGTGTGTGTGTATGTGTGTCTTTTTCTAATTTAGATTCCGATGAAGACGTAAGATTGAATGAAAGTGACTGCGAAGAATTTGAAAAAAGTGGAACTATAATTGATAATATTCCAGGAAATCCTGATATATGCATCGCTAGTGATGGCACAGAATGGACTTCACCGGGACCGAACATTTTATTCGTTAAATCGGGTCCAAACTAAATTCAAATTTTTAACATGCTTTTAACGTGTTTTCAAATTCTTTAATAAGCAACTACACAAAAAATATCCATAGTTAGAAATTACTCACTTTATTTAGCCTGTCAGAGTACTATAAGTGAAATATTACGCACCGGTTAATTGTAAATTTTAAGATACTGAATGAAAAAATTAGATGTTTCACAATCTTTTTAAATCCCGACTCGAAAAGGTTCTTTTTTTGACTCCATCCACTGAAAAGAAAATTATTTCGTGAAATGCATCAAGTTGCTTGAAGTATTTTTTTTTCAATTTCCAAACAATGTAAAGCAGCGTTTCTCAAACTGTGGGGCACACCCTTCTTGAGGGTC
>BMAV01000797.1:536237-546564 GCA_019973955.1 Trichonephila inaurata madagascariensis
AAAAAAAATCAACTATTGAAATAATGAGTCGGGGATTATTTTTCGTTAAATAGGGGATTTTTCCTTCATTTTAATCGGGGAAAGAGAAAAATTCGTCTGGGTTTATTATTTGTTAAATAGGGGGTTTTGTCCACATGAATTAAAAATTTTAAATAAAAATTACAATGTTCCCATTTTGATTTCAAATAACCTTGCCAATACTTTGGATAAGCTCTAAATTATGGCAAATAGAAAGAACCATTTATATGCAAAAATAGTGATCATAAAAATTTCTACTTTTTATATAAAAACATCCCAAATTTATTGTTTTCACTTTTTAATTCAAATAGTTTTTAATATTGAAACACACTATGAGAAAAGATTATTCATACAGTTTTTCACACCCAAAATATTTTAAAATTATCAAAATATTAGACTTATAACGATCTCTTGAAAAACTGATTTTTGTCTCAACTGAATACCTTAAAATTTTTTCTAAGACATTCAATGATTACTATTTTACTATCCATAGATATTATTAAGAAGGAGATTTTAAAAATCATGCTCTTTGTGTTTTGATGAATAGGTTTTAGTAAAAAAAAAGAGTGCGTGTGCTTATGACCACACGATAGAAGTGATAACATCAAATTTTGTAATGATATTTCAGGGATTAGTTGAATGAATAAAAACAAGGGGATATTAGTATTGTCTCTCATGTAAAATTATTTATTCATTATTATTGTGTATGGGAGAGAAAACCCAGAGATTTGTTTGCATTCACTGTATATAGAAAGATTCAAAATGTAAATAGTACTATCTGATGAAAATATTTCAGCATTTTCTTATATTCTTAAAGTTTTTCACTCTAAATCGCTTTAAAAAAAAAAAAAAGAAAGAAAAATATCAGTCGCAATGTATATATCAGAAAGTTGTTTTTCTGCACATGCTATTTCAACTTCAAAGTGGTGAATTCTGTCGTAGGTTTATTATAAGTAATTATTACTAGCTATTTGTTACTTGAGCAATTTTTTCCTTTGCGTTTTAATGGCTCAGTGAAATAGAAAAGTGCCATTTTTAAAAATATTTTATGTGCAAAAATGCAAAAAAAGCAGAAAATTTTCGAAATTACGAAATTTTATACATTTTTTAAAGAAACTTTACATTATTCCATTTGAGTCTAACTTGGTGGCGCGTTGAGATAGATATACAATATACCAATCTACTTGAAAAGTAGTTGTAACTCTTTATTTATTTATATATTTTTAAAATTTAAACCCAAGAAAATACATAGAAATTTGTAAAAAAAAATATAAAACATTGTAGAAATTGGGATTTTAATAATACATTTCAAGTTAATCATATGTTAAAATCATTTAAATTTTTAACGAAGTTAATTAATAACGTCAATAGAGCAACGTCATGAAATTCCAGTTTGGCTGAAAACCGATTTTCGACGCCAAATTTTGTCATTCTTGTGTCTTTTTTGTAGATGGACTTTACATTGTTACGGAAATTCCTAATCCATTGTTACGAGCGTTACAAACTCTAGCGTAACAATGCTTGGCTTCTTAAAATGCATCATTCAAGTTCACTCTCCATCAAAATGCGTCTAAGCAAGTTATCACTTCAACAAAGTTCATTTTAAATGCTCTTTAAGAAGGTTTTAAAATCTCTTTCGGACGGTTTTAAACCGTAGGTTTTCCTTCGGTTTGATAAAGTTTTATAAAATTTCAGAATACTGGTTCATGTTTAAACCAGAGAAGCTTCCGATACCATTCTAAAAAAACAACAACATTGTTTTTGGAATACATTTACCGTTAAGATGCCAAAATTTGTACAAGAAGTTTAATGAAACATGCAGTTTTTGAATCATTAATCCATATTAACTGAAACACACATATTTAGTTTCTGAGGAAAAATGTCATTCCTAATAAATTTGGCATGTCTGAAATATAAGAACGATTTTGCTTTTTCAATTCAATTTTAATGCGCATATAAATATGTGTATAATTTCAAAGAGACAGAGTAATTTTAATAAATTCAAAATTCCATACATATTTGCTTATATGATTCAACACAATATATTTGATATAGACGAAATTATAAAATAAAACATAGCTGTTTTGTGAAAACTTGATGCACAAATTGGGACAAAACAATTGAAGTTCAACTCTAACGCAGAACAAAAATTGAATTACAGCTGTGCATAAGTAAGGCATTGAAGAATTGGAGCATATCTTTGTGTAGTGGCTTTGTCCGGGACTCGAGTGAAGTCTCATCGAAAAGCTTATTTGCTCTATATCAGAAGAGTTATTGGTTAGTCCCCAACAATATTTTATTCAGAACATGACGGAAAAGATGCAATTGGTTCCAATATGTGGATTCTGTTGATTTATATACGGAATAGATTTGATCAGACTTAAGGAATGTCTTTTCCAAAAGTAGTATGAAAGTAATATGAGAAATTTTGCAAGCAATAGATATCTATATTTATATATCTTTCTGTGTGTCTGTCTATCTGTCAGTCTCTCTCTCTCTTTGTATATCTATATATATATAGAGAGAGAGAAAAAATAAAAAAACTATAAACATTTCACTCTTAAATATTGCTTAATTCAAAAATCCCCAATTAATTTTATCAATAGCTATTTGAATAAGGAAATTCAAAATAGTAAGAATTAAAATTCCTTAGTTTATTCATAGTTTATTGTTATAAAATTACCATTTTTCCAAGATAGATATAGTTACTTCCATGTTCTAATATTAGATAAAATTACTTATTCTCTTAGTTTTATTTTAACCGTAGTATTTTTTTTAATATTTAAATATATTTATAGTCTTAGTATCCCTAAAATAAGGGAAGTATGTATACACACTTTTTTATTTTTTATGTTTATTATTTTCATCCTTTTGTTAAGTGCTACTATTCAGCCATTCACATGCTTTGAATTTGCATTTTGGTCCAGAATCTGGCAAATAACTTGTGTATTGTACTCAGATTTAGCACACGAGCTATGCATTTTTGAATGCAATTTTTAGGTTAGCTATTTTTTTCTTGTAATGAATTTAGATATTCTATCCATTATTTTCAATAGGGTTTTGCTCAGTATTATAAGCAGAAAGGGGGAAGGTTGGCTGGCCAAAAAACATGTTCAATCCTTCATTTATATAATTTATTTTACATATAAGAGCTGTCCTAATTCAGTGATGTTTATAATACTGTATCATTCATATTTTATATCTTAAGTTCTATTATTTTATATTCTAATATTTCCTTTCTAAAATAGTATGTCTGATTATCTTGCAATTTCGATTTTTTTCAGTTTTGATAATATATATATATATATATATATATATATTTGTTTATTCATCTCTCTTTAGTAGAGAATTTTGACTATATATATATATATATATATAAATGCATATAAGAAAAAAAGTAATACAAGTAAATAGACAGTTTGTAGTTTTATCCATTCCCATAAATAACACAAAAAATTTTCTTTAGAATTACCATTTTCATTATCATATTTAAAACAAAAGTTTTTTAGTAGCAATTATTTTCTTTGATAATGTTTCCCATTTTTCAATAATTTAAGTAATGCGTGCATAAAATCTTTTTTGACTGATTTTCAATCAAGGTTTTTTTTAAAGAAATTCTATTTTGAAATATAGTTTTTTAGTTTTATAATAAAAACAATAAATTATGTTAATTTAAATTTTTATACTTTGATGCCGTTACAAAAAAATCTAGTTTTTCACTTCAGGTATAATAATTCAATACCTTGGTGAATAAATGTACGTTATTAAACTATATTCAGGGTTAGACAAAAGTTACAAATCCCATTTAAAATATAATTCATTGATTTTAAGGAAAATTGTAAAAAAAACTCTACTGTGTGTAAGAAATAAATATATCTTTATAATTTTAGCTAAGCATTAATTAATGTTATAAACATGTAGTAATTTTGTTACTAACAATTTTTCTCAGTTATGTCACCGGGATAAATCCAACATCTATATGTGTATGCTTTTCATTTTTTAACCCACATTCAGCTACATTAACTTTATTTTTTCTGAGTAGAATGACCCCAAACAGTTCTATATTTGATCTGCAATTAATACTGATATTTCACTAGTTTATACATGTACTACATTTTTTCGAGTGTAACTTATGTAGGTACTTTTTAACACTAGATTACTCAAGGATGTCATTTTGACTGTTTTTTATTTCCAATTAGAAAAACAATTACGTATATAATGACACAATTTCTTAGACTTTATTAGAATTCATTTCATCTCAAGTGAAGTAATTTTTTTGTATTGTTAATATCTACTAATAACTTGTTATATGACTGTAAATAATATAAAAATAATAAAAATTAATTTTAAACAAATTTATTTACACAATAGTTATTCTTTCACAATGCAATCCTTCTGACTGCTTTTGGGCAATATAGGTATATACTAAATTTCAGTTTTTCTAGTGTTAATATACACCAACTTATAGTAAGACATTTACCTATAAATTGGAATGTGTTTTAGCTTTGAATTCAGAAATTCATTGTATAAACGAACTCTTTTATATAGTTCTTACATAATTAGAGCGAAATCAAACTTATGCTAAATTCCAATGACAGTTATCTTACATAATGTTTCGGGGAAGTTTTTTATAGTTAAAAATTTGTTGCCTAACATTTTTGTTCGAAAATTTTAAAGCCTAATAAGTTATGTAGTTTTTTTTTCTTTCTTAATGGGTCTGTGGTTTGGTTTTATCTACCTTTACAGACCTTGTAAAGCTGGTATCGTTTCTTATTGCCGCACCATATAGGCGATACTAATTACTACAAGTAATTTTAAAGCCCAGTTTTCTTCTTAGCGGAAGGCACCTGAGCTCTGACGATGTGAACTTTGTTTTAGGAATTTTAATTTTTCTAAGAGCCCACAAGCCAAACAGGCACTCAAGGGATTTTTTACATCCCACATCATGAAAATCATCCGAATGGGCAGGAGACAAACTTGCAATCTTAGGTGCAAAGGGCCAGGGGCAAACCAAATACACCACCCAACAGATAGTTCAATATTAACCATAGACCTTCAATTTTTATCGTAATTCATAACTCATATTATTAATTTTTTCTCTCTTTTTAACAAATGTAAGGAATGCCTGTTCTCAATTCTTAAAGGCTGTGGTCTTTATGACCAACATAGCCGAATTTTGTCATAAGAAATATGTCATATAGTATTAACCACCTAAAATAATTATGAAAACAAAATATGCTTGGTAAAAAAGTTTTAACTTTAGGTATGTTATATCAAACATTCACAAAGATGAGACACATGCAATCGTATGGTATTCGATCAAAATTACTCGAAATGATCTGAAACTCTTTTTAAATATTTTCGGAAAACGAAATTTTTTATTAAAATTGAATGTATAAATAAATCCTTTTTTTCTGATAATTAAGATTTCCTTAACACCAACATTTTGATCATCGATCGATCTATATATAAAAAAAATACAAAATATCGAAATTATTTAGACCCTTATAAGACCATTAGTTTGCTAAGAATAAATATTAATGTGTAACTCAGATCTTCTCAAACTTTCTATATTCGCGACCCAATTTTCAATCAGAATTTTCATCGCACCCCCCTTCCCCATATAATAATAATGTGTTGAATGCAATAATAATGTATAATACTACGACGCTAAAGCTACAATACAACCCTAATTTTAAACCGGACAAAGTATTAAAATATGTATTAAATTTTGTGTATGATAAGCTCATTGAAAAATCACTAGTAATTATTAAACTTGTTCTTAACTTAGTATCGATACTTAGTACCAAATATATTGTGCTGTACTGATACATTTATAAGTATACTTTATCACAGTAAATGTGTATTTTTTTATTATGTCAGAATACATTTTGTTTCCTTTTAGTAAATTAATAATTTTTTAAATAAACTTTTATTTTCGACTTTCCGATACGCTTTCGCCCCCTTTTAGGGTTATCACGCTCCCCTAGAAGGGCGTGCCCCACAGTTTGAGAAACACTGGTGTAACTGTTTGTTTACTTTTAGTTCATTTACATATAACAAAAACCAAAATCATAAGAAAAATACGTAGCATTGTATAGTGGTTTTGAAATACTATGGGGATGGAATTATTCTCATAGAATTATTTGACATTATTAGTCATTTGCTTTTATTTTTCTCAAAAATACATTTTAATGTAAACCATTATATTTACCAAATAGCATAAAACATGTGAGAAAACACAGTAATATATATTATTACATGTCACAATAAATTGAAATAGTACCACACACAAAGTATTGACCGCGTATGATTTATCAAAATGGTGCCAATTGATTTGACTATTATTTTTTTTAAAAACGTTCCCACTTACTTAATTTCGTTCGGCATACGTTCTTTCTTTTATGTTTTGTATAAAAGAGACTCATACGATTATAAGGAAATATGACAATAGATAATTTTAAAATAGCAAAAACGTTTCCATTAATCAGGAATGGATTAAATTGCTGTAAAATAACAGAGTATACTATGCATTTTAAAGTATTTTATTCACATTTTCTGTCTCAAACAGTTAACATTTTATTCCCGGACTGTGCATGACCTAACCATTAGGCTTGTTGTGAAGGGATGGGAATGGAATTTAGTTGATCTTGTATCTTTCCAGTGCTGTTGGCACGTTATTCCCTCCCTCTTTCTAGTTGAGTCAGTTTTTTAACCTTGATTGAGAAACACGTTGTGGTGTAGAAGTGCCTCAATCATAATAAACGTAAAAATCAAGCTGAGCATCAATTCGAAATTCCTCGTGGATTTAAAAAATACATTCAAAATGAATTCTTTAAATTGTTAAAAGAGTGTTAAAAGGTAATTGCACGTCACGTTGTCAAATTTTTTAATGGGACAAATGATTTTGGGAGGATCAGGAGGTTGCTGAGGATGATGAACGTTATTGTGGATCTGTAACATCAATAACAAGGGATGCTCATGGTTTTTGTTCGATATTAATGGCATTACCATGATTGAATCGGTACCTCGAGGCCCAACGTTAAAACAGCAGTACTACCTTGAAGTCCTCAGAGAGTATAGAAAGAGTGAAGAAGAAACGGCTAGATCTGTAGATCAACAATTCGTAGATTTTACACCAAGATATCGGTGCACATTGCGCTCTCTGTTAAACAGTTCCTGGGGGACAATCACATTACTGTCTTCGAGCATCCCCTATACTCACCAGATCTTGAACCATTCTACTTCGAACAGTTTCTTGAAGTTTAAAATGCATTGATAGGAGCATAATTTCTGTCTGTTGGAGAGATGAAGTTAAAAACGCACATTTACTAAATATAGTGACACCGAATACACCACAGCACTGCTTTAAACGGTATAAAACTCGTATGCAGCTATGTATTGATAAGGAAGGGGAGTGTAGCGTGGTATCTTTGTAAGCTAGTAAAGGCTTCCGAACTGAAGTGATCATTTTGGTCCAGTGGTATGTTACGTGCTTACGGAACCAAAGGTCCCGAGTTCCATCTGCCTCAGGAGTATGTTTAAGAGAATTAAAAGGTATGTGTATATTGTTTTCAATAAAGTTAATTTTTAAGACTAATCTGGTTATTTAATTATCGCAGTAGTAATGTAACACTAAATTTAAATTCATTTTTTTCTTAAACTAATTAAAGGCTTAAGGTTAGCTTAATTAGTTTTTAAGTGAAGATAAATCTTATGCTAAGAGTTCTCTATCTGCCATGTCATTTGCATTAAAATTGCATCGAATTAGTTGATCCCATCTAATCGGTGTCTTTATTGATCTCCAAATCCATGTACATTCCTCTGTTTTAGAAAGAGCTTATTTACCATTTAATATTAACAGAACGCCCGGAGGGGATCAAACAGAAGCACTTTAAATAGACGAAGAGCACATCCAAATTCGTCCCATTCTACGGAGACTACATTATTTCAAACTGTGTAGAGCTGGAAAGTCGGTTAATAGCATTAATAATTTGCATGATGTGCTGCCTTTGTTTGGCAAAACGAGAATCTAATAAAATTAATTCAGATGTCGGTGAATTGGTCAAATGGATCGAACTAAGGAGTCGGCAGTGTCCAACAATTTCCTCTGAAGCTCACCTAATCTCTTTATAACAGTGGCTAACTCTCACCGTGTTCAATGACTGCTGTGAGCAAGTCGGATTGATAATAAGTGGGTTAAATCAAGTTTCATATTCCTTGAAAACCGTTGAAAATGTCTGGATGTCTGAGTTAGCTTATTCTCTTACCCTCGTATAAATGCAAGTTAACTTTTCTCATATTCAATAGAAGTATTATTAAACTATCTACGTTGTGAACTTTACTGTGATAAAATATAATAAAACAATATAAGGTGAGTGATAAATAACATAAAATTGTATAAGGTGGAGAACTTTTTTTTTAAAGTATGAAATTCCTTATAATATAAATTACTCTTAAATCCTCATATGTTTTTGTACACTCAACTCTTTTTTTTAAACTGATAGATACGTTCCTTAGAAAAACATGCAAAATATATATATAGTAAAAAAATACATGTGGCAATTTAAAAAAATTGTGTATAAGGAAAAAATATCTAAATATATTCCCAAAAAACAGTGCAAAAAAGCAATAATAAAATCCGTGTTACATATTTATAATACAAAAACAAATAATTTCTATAACAAAAAAAAAGTTAAAACTAGGGCGCAGTAAAAATTTAAGTCTATAAGTACATACAACATATACAAATTCAAATTGAAACTAGGAACAAAACTAACAATTATTCATCGCTACTTGATAATAAGTTCGCACGTTCTTTATATGAACTGGATTAAAAATGATTTCATCAGTAAATGTAACAGATGTTTAGCACAACTATTCAAACAAAGAGTTTAGTTCGTTGTTAACGGTTACAATCTTTTGGAGTTAACTCCTTAAGAATCGATTTTCATATCAAGACCCCGGTATGGAAATATTATGAGCAGTGGAATTTGTACAAGCGTTAACAAAAATGCGTTACGATGTGCTCTGGGCATGCGCCAAATCACTGTGGGAAGCAAGCAGCTACTTGAGTACTTTAGCGGTAACTTTGTAAGCTAATAACAGCTACCGAAGTGCTGGAGTGCTACATTTGTGTAGTGTCATGTTACTGGGCTTCCGATCCATGGGTCGCAGGTTCTATACTCCGAGTACGCCCCTCCACTTTCTTTTCAATGAGCATACCATTTAATGAAAAAGTGATCAATTTAAACCTGTTATTTAAAACAATAATAATTATTCTTTATTTGAAATTTAGCCTTATATTTACACTAAAAAAAGTCCCATTAATAATTGCTCTTTTTAGAACATTGTTGAAGATATATTTATTTAGATATATATTAATTTTAGAAGTTAAATTTTTAATCTATATATTTCGATTTTCGTGTGATTCTCAATTATTCTTAATTTATGGAAACGAGTGTAAATAGCTTATTTCTTAAGTAATTTATATTTATTCAGAATTATAAAGAGTAATGGAGAACTATTTCCATCAAAATAAATTTCTAATTTTCTCAAAGCGTAAATATTAAATTAATTGAACTTTTCAGCAAAGAATGTACTTTTTTTGTTTCTTAAGTTATATTTTAATATATTCAGACATTTTAAATTCAAACTCGTTATAAACTAATTTTAATAGTATTCATCTTTCTACTTAACAGGTAATGACGATGAAATTACTTAGAAATGCTCATAGGGGAAATAAATTTTCTTAGTTCTCTTTGAATTTTTAAAAGAATTTTTTTTTTTTACTTCTATGAAGAAGCTGAAATATCGAAATGTGTATGATTTTTTTAAAGTAAATAATTGATATAACATCATTATGTAATTATTTTTGTATAATATAATATCTTATTTTAAAACTATTTTTTTTCATCTTATGAATACTAAGTAAAAAAAAATGCAATACATGATAGGAATACTTTAAAACATATTCGTAAAAAAAATAAGATCATCCTACAAAAACATTTAACTTCGTACTTTGAGTTCAATATGAAAGGATATTTATATCAATTTGGTCAAAAAAGGCTTAAAAATAAGTTAATGTACATTAATTTAAGTCAGTGCTTCTCAAACTTTCAATATTTGCTACCCGATATTCAATCCTTTTTTTCATCGCGCCCCCTCCTTACAATATAAATGAATTGAATTCAATAATGCTATATTTTGACACTAATGCTACAATACGACTTTAATCTCTTAAGTGTCACTGTGGTTATAAAAGTCAAGTTCAGCCAATGCGTTAATTGCCCCGGACGTATATATATAT
>BMAV01000797.1:547213-559571 GCA_019973955.1 Trichonephila inaurata madagascariensis
AGAAATGCTTATGAATATGAAGAATTTGCAGTGCTACTTGAACCAGACGAAATTAACTTTGTTTCTATGGAAAATTTTCCTCATTTTCAATTGATTATAATATTTTACAAAGTTTTTCTAATAAATTGTGATGGAACGTTTATATTAATTAATGATCCGTTAAAAAGTGTAACTTTCTATGGAAAGCAACATTGTGTTACTTTAAAGAACTGCATTGATGGAAGTATAATACTTTTTTGATTTCCAATATGCCAGTCATTACGTTTTCTACTTATTAAGTGAAGCACTTATGTATTTTGTGAATACGTTATTCACACACACAATGTAACTTTTCTGAAAAATCGCAATTTGAATATCTTCTAAAGAAATTTAAGCAAAGACTCTCTTTTCAACATGGATTAAATGTTTCTGTTTGGTGAGATTAAGAGCATTTTTACCAAAATTCGTCTTTTTGTAATAATTATTTAACGGATTTTTCATACATAATTGTTTTAGACGCTTTTAATAATCTGTGTCGCTTAGGATTTAATATTTACCAGCGCATATTTCCTTAATAGTTTGGTTGAAGGATTTTACATGTTCAGAAACTTGTCAGAACCAAGACATGGAAAAATCTCTGGTAAAATATTCAATACTTTCCTATCCAAGAAGAAAGAACTAAGTTGAAAGGAATGTTCAATATGTACGCTCCAAAGGAGAAAACAGAAAGAGAAAAACCATGATCATAATTCGTTCGACGCTAGATTCGTAAACTGTATCACTTAATTCAATTTAGAAAAAAAAAACTAAAATAATTAATTGAATAAATAATATACAAAAATAATAATTTATTTTTCGAATTACAAATATTTCCATTATTCTGTTGTCTTGCAAATCGTACAATATCATATTATTTGTACATACGACACTAACCGATATTTGAATTGTACGAACACATTTACTTAGTGATTGAACTCAAAATTACTTTAAAGATACATGAATATTAGTTAATCTAGACCAGTTTTAATTATCTGTAGTACATTATGTAAAATTGTTTATGATATAAATCTTCAATGTTAAATAAAGCAATATGTACGACGAAGATAGCAAAATACTTATTGAGTAATTAATTACAAATTAAATATAAGAGTACATTAAATACGAAATTTGATCTGGATCATTTTTGATATTTTTGCTTATTTTGGGTCATAAAAATGATAGTGTCCCTCTCTTTTCAAGTCTCAATTTTTTTCTTTTTTATATTTGAAAGTGTTGAAAATCCGAATTCATGTGAATAAGACAGAAGATTGTAACAATATTTTAAAGCTTTTTTTTTGCATTCTAGTTTTAATCCAAAATGACTTAATTGACTCTTACGAATGTTTTGAAATTAAATTTCAATTACTGCAAAGTGATATTAGTTTTTCGTCTTCATTCAAAGTTAAGTCATACATAGATGTATTTTTTATCAGAAATTGATTACGAATCTCATTCATTTTTTTATACCTATCTATCCATGGAAGGATAAGTTAAATATACCACGAATGCCTTTAGGGTTTTTTCTATAGAACTGTCGAAGGATATGGTACTGGATTTTATTTTTTTCTCTGAGTATAATTAATATTTTTGAAGAATTCTGGCGGCAGAGAAATGCGAGGTTGAGAATCGCTGTGTGACCTAGAAATTTCTAATTATTACAAACCACTTATAATCTAATGTATTTTTAAGTGTTAATAAAGGTTTTACTCAAAAATGGGTGATACCATACATGAAAATAGTATAGTGTTTTTAATGAAGAGTGAGAATTACATTGACATAATATAAAGCAACACGAGGGCTATTGGCAACGAATTTTGTAATTTTGAACCTCAATACAGTAAAGAAGACTATAGCTGAACTTGTACCTCCCTTTCCTAACTACAATACCACACCAAAGGACGAGATTGAGCCTGTGTAGATTTAATGTGTATCGGGCCCCTCTAAAGGGTGAGTCTTCAGTGGCTTCAGGACTCGATCCCGCTATTCCTTTGCTACGAGCTCGTTACCATAACCACTAGAATAACACGGTCAAGTGTTTATGATAGTAATATTCATTTGCTCTCATTTTTTGCATTTGGTTAGACAAAAAGTTTGAAAATAATCCATGTATTTAGAAGGAAGTTTGATACCATTGACAGAATGTAGTCGTATATGCTGAATTTTACACATCTTTTAAAAACATCGTAAATAGTTTATGGAAACAAACGAAGAATCAAGGGGAATAAACCCCCTCCCCCCTTCGCACTCCAGTCAAAATCACGGGTATATTTTTTGTCTTTTTTATCTCGTGCTTGTGATATTTTTGGGCTGGAAGGATGAAAAGTAATGCCCCCAAGAGATTAAAAACAATCTACTTTTTGTTCCAAGGAAAATTTTTTTTTTTTTTTTTACATACAAATCTGCGTTTAATGTAATTTGAAATATTTCGAGCTTATTTACAAATAGTCTTCTTTTTTTTAAAAAAAAAATTACATTTATTTTTGCATAATTGTATTAGATAAGAAATAGCGAAACATTATAGTGTTCTTGAAATTTATTAAAAATCGTTATGAAATAGAGAATATTCTCAGAATATTATAAGTATTAAAAAAAAAACTCTAATGATATCCTAGTGATGTTTAGTTTCTTAAAGATACAGGTTGGCATGAGAATGTTGAAATTATTTGTCAGACTTCAAAAGCATACACTTTATGTAACATATTTTCTATATTGTTGAAAGATGAAGATCACGCAATTATACGAAAAAATTAAACTGTACAAACAGAAAAAGACGAAATAAAAAAAATCCAACTGTAGAAAAGGAATTTGTTTCACAAATTCTACATTTAATTAGAGGCAAAGCAATTAAAACTTAAATATATAAAAAAATCATTTATATATTTAAAAAGGCCCCAGGTTATTTTTATTAAATCATAAAATTATAACTACTAAGCACTTTATATAAACTGTTAAAGAGCATTCGTTAAAATAATTTGTAAGCTGAAAATATATGTAAAACTCATCCCTGAAATTATGTAATTATAAGTTAAATATATTTATTTAATATTAGACTTTCATCTATTTTAGTAACACTTCCGACAACAATTAAATTCAATTTTCTCTAAGAAATTGGCAATTCTAACAGAAATATGAATATGTTTTCTCGATTACGTTGAATTGTACTCTTAAGTAAAAAAAGAATACAACCAAAAATGACTTTAATTTTTAAAAAATTACAAGTAATTTTATTCTTTTTAATACAAAGGAGAAAATGGAGTTCTCTTATCGCAATAGGTATCTGGTAAAAACATTCCTAGTTAATTATGTTTTACATTACTAACAATTTGTACATAAGAAATATCCATTACTCTATTAGCAAACATATTAGTAAATTAAAAAACTAATGTTTATTTTTTACTTGAGACTCTTTTTCCGAATGCGGAATTTAAAATGCTTACAATGTAATAAATATATCTGTATAGCGTCATTCATTTTGCTGCGCTATGGAATTTTTTTTCTAAAAATGGACTTTAGGGATATAATGAGAAAGTAACGCCAAAAGTGGGACTCACTCTAATCCTCAACAGTTGATATCATATTTAAATAAAATACTTAAGATACGAGATATGTACATTAACAAGCATTATTTAACTATCTTAGCATTCCACAATACAAAACGACGCAGAGAATATGTAAAACTCTCATTTTAGAAAACATTAAATCATCTTACACGGAAAAAAGTTTCCAATTAAGTGCTCGGGCAATCGTGTTGGAACTACTATATTTGACGAAAAACATTTTCCTCCAGAAGAGCTGGTAGCTCCTTTATTTTACTTTACTTTACTACTTACTTTATTTTAATAGTAAAATGAAGACAGCTGTAAATTATGGAGTTGACAAGAAGTATTAAAATAGTAATTTTGAAGAAATATCAGTTTTTAAATGAAAATATTGATAATGTAGCTTAAATATAAATACAGTGCTTTGAATACAATTTATTTGAATATTTAATACAATCTCGCACACGTAACATTTTAGAGCTTACATGTATCAATTTAAAATCATTACAATATTTTATTTACATTGTTTACTTTTATTCAAGTGTTATTTAATCACGGCAAAAAAAAAAAAAAACATTTTTGTAATTTCGTTTTTGATACTTCAATTAAAATATCAATCCAATCGAATTTCAATATATTGCACAATGAATCTCAATTCAATGTGAATGTTGCACAAAAGGTAAAATTCAAATACTCGATCTTTCAAATCTCAAAAGTGTTCCTGCATTAGCATATTTTTGTGCCTTTTCTTGGATGTCATTGTAAATTCAATACCGGCAAGTGAAACTTCAAATCGAAAGGCAATAAAAGTATTACAGACACATTGTCGACGAAACTCGTTTTCTTTATAAATACTGTGACTAGATAATCATACTTCGATAAATACAGTCTCAGTATCCATGACAACAGAAGAGTATGCTTAAAAAGAAGATATTCAAATGATGTTAACTTCATAGCGAGATACAGTCTTCATTATCAGAGGGAAGTTGTTTAAGGTCGACAGCAGTTTTGTTCGTATTACTCGCGCTATCGATTTCAATTAGTTTCGCATCAGTAATATTGCTTCAAAAAAGCTGAAATTGTTGTGAGTTAATATAAGCAAGTATTTTTAATAGTTTACCCAGGCAAGAGAAAGCTTTGGGATAAATTATCTAGATAATTTTGTGATTCTGCCATCTTTCCAGTTTCACAACAAAATGCAAAAGATTAACTTCAAAAATATTATTCTCAAATACGAATGTATAACCCATTTCCTCAAGTATAAATTTAAAGAGAAATTGGGAAGTCTGTAAATTTCATTTACTCGCATTCTTGATTTAGGCAAATTATATTTAAATTACGTTTCCTTGAATCACAGAAACATCTTACACTTTCTTAGAGTCATCTTTTACTAGTAATCTTATGCTAAAATATTTTTTGACTTAAACACTAGAACGTCCGTCGGTGCTAATTTGACACCGAAGCCAGTTTACTTTGTTCTCCTTTTCGCATTTTTGCAAGGAATTAGAAAATTGATCGTGATTTTTAATCATTTTTTATTTTGATTACAAAGAAAAGGTTCTGTGATTCCAGGTTAATTATGAAGGATTTTACAACTAAATATACTTAGACGTCCGCTGGTGTCACTTCAACACCAAGACAATTTATCATTATAAAAAGTTGTCGTTCAACAAAATATAGTCTACTAAGTAGGTACTGTAAGTAAAACAAACTTTCCAAACTTCTATTGCACATTTTTTTTTATCTTGAATACAGTGTTATGGAATTAATAGTGAAAATTAATCAATTATACTAAAATCGTTGTGCCTAAGTGTTTCGTTACATAGTATTTGCTTATCTGCCCATATCAGCGAGACATAATGAAACGAGGGCTCTTAGAAAGGATCTAACTCATGATGAAATTGTAACGAGAGCTTTCTGAGAATGAATTGGCTTTAATTTAGATTCCGGTGTGAAAACATAAGATTGAATAAAAATTACTGTGAAGAATCTGAAGAAAGGGCAGATGTTATTAATAATATTCCAGTAAATACTGATATATATATATCACTAGAGATGGCACAGAATGGGTAAAGCATAATAATAATGTTCCTGGCAGAGCTGCTACTCGAAATGTTTTGCGACAAAGCAGCGGTCCAACAAGCTTCACGAAACATAATGTCAACATCAGTTTTTTAGGATATAAAGGGTCATAAAATATGTTAATTACATAAAATAATACTAAAACGTCTTAAAACTAAAAACAACTGAACACAAGTCCTCAAATTGTTTAGTTAAAACAACTACTTTATGTATTTTAAATCGCGATGTCAAAAGTAAACCGGTGGACGTTTAAGGCTAATCGAAATCTCGGACGTTCTAGTGTTAAATTAAATATAAATGGAATTTCACATTTAAATTGTGGCTTAGAATAACTTTGTTTTAAAGACCATTTTTTGGGGGGGGGGAAATGTTTTCAACCACCAACTGAAAGCTATTCAAAGGTAGGATTTCTTATGTATTGCATTTATTGTTATATCACATTATAGAATACTTATGAAACATATTTTCCAACCCTCAAATCTACAAAATAATGCGTAAATTATATATATTTTGATTTAAAAATTGATACTTATTACTCTCCATGAAGTATCAAAAAACAGAAATCAATATGTAGTATAACAGGGCAAACTGAACAAACGTATCTTGTTTTCTTCTTATGGACTTTAGTAGAGCACAAACGACAACATCTAAATGCTTTTAGTACGGTTAGCATATGATCATCAACTTTATTCAATCGTACTTCATATGAAACAGTATTCTTTCTGCTTTAAAACTAACGGGTTTCTCTACGTACATTTGTGTTTACTACATGAAAATATAGAAATCAGTTCATCTAACCCAAGTCTACCAGCGCAAATCATAGGTGAAAACATAGCTTTGTATCGACATCTAAAATTTAAGGTATCCGACTACCCTAAAATCATGATTCTTTTTTAAAAACACTGATATACTTTTTTTATGATTTTATTTTATAGGTCTTCTTATTATCTTTATAAAAATACCAAGTATTTTATTTTCCATTTACTAGATCAAAAACTACAAGTGTTTTAGTAAAATCAGATGTCATAAATTTACATAAAAGATGTCAAACTTTAAAATGTGTTTTACTCGAAATGTCAGGTGTAATCCATGTCACTTGACTATGGATCAAAATTACGTGGTCCGATGCCGAAAGCTCCCGTGTACCTGAACAGTGCGAAGTTAATATTCACTCATTCACTGACAAAGTCTTTTGTTACATGGTATTTTTAAAAAACTCATAAAAAAATTCATTCAATTTTCGAATTTATGCTGTAAATTTTTTCAATACGGCATATATTCATGTTTTGGATTTTGTGTGTTATTTTGAAGGAAAAAAGAGTACTACAAGGATTGACTTACATTCGGAAACATGCGCTGTTCTGTTTGTATTTATTATACGTAAGCAGCTTTCGGGTCAATATGACCCGATTCAGAAAACTAAACTTTCTTGTCGTAAATAACAGGTGTCATAAGAAATTGTTGAAACAATAGTAATGTGTGTAAATTTAAAAATCGACCTAACATAAAGCATCTATAAAAAAACAGAAATATATTTGAAATCGACACATACAATAATAATATAAAATATTTTAAATTATTATAATAATATTAATTTAATTATTTATAATAATATTTTTAAGTCCGTTAACTGCGTGCGGTTATTGAAAGGAAGTTTTAAATAACCACTTGGAAGAAGTAAGAAAAGGTAGAGGAGTTTGAAATAAGATCATGAGGGGTGAAGTTGCCACACTATACGCGATCAAAAACTTGCATGGCGCGGGGGAGGGGAATAATTAGAGTGAGTGAAGTCTTGCAAAAGAAGACAACTAGTATAACAATAAAGCTCATATCTTTTTAATTCGTATCAAGACATTCTCATCCTTTTCAGAGCTGGAAAGTGTTGATACGAGTGATTAAGAACTGCTCTAGGTCTCTTAGAAGAGCTAGGAATAGAATTGTCGTAAGCTGAGATTTCCCTGATAGATTCATTTGAAATCTGTGATAACCGATTGAAGAAATGTTCTGATTGTTTTTTGATGAAATCAAGAAGCGGCGGAACATTAAGATCTTTATGCAAGACTTCGTTCCTGACAAACCAAGGTGCGTTTACTGCTCTACGCAGTTGAATGTTTTGAAAAGTGTGCAATCTTTTCAGGTGAGTAACTGCCGCCCCTGCCCAGATGGGAGAAGCGTACAACATGATGGGGCGAAGAATGGTTTTGTATAATAAAACTTTGTGCCTTAATGCGAGCTTGCTCTTGGGAGAAATCAAGCGATTTAGAGTGTTTCTCATTCCAGCCGCCTTTTGGTGGGCGGAACGGATGTGTTTAGCAAAGTTTAATTTAGTATCAAGTGTTAAACCTAGGTACTTATATTCAGTAACCCAGGGGATAGGCTGATTAAAAATGTTGACAATCACTTTGTATTGAAGTCCGTAGAACAAATGCATTGTACGCAGAAGTATCAAGCATGTTACAGAATACTATCATGGGCCAACGATTTAAATTTCTTTTACAAGTGTATGTGTTTAGAAGTTCATAAAGGGTATCCAAAGACCCTTTAGTTGAATTATAATCTGAGATCATTAATGGTTTTATGTCATGTCTGTTACTATTTTCTATGACACGATGCAAAGTGCTCATAAGAATACCATTCTCATTCTTATTTCGGGTGTAGTTTACAACCGCTGTGTCTTCATTAAAATAAAATAACGAGCTGTGAACTTCTTTATTTAGAGTTTCTTCAGGAAGTTCTAGTATAATTTTTCTAATGGTGCCAAGCTTAGTCATTTTCCGTTTTAGAAAAAGTTGCCCTAAGTTGTAAGATGTGAAAAAATTATCCCATGTAATATTGTGTCCCGAATACTCTTAAATGAGATCATACACTACTCGTATTCTATGATATTTCTCTGGCTTTGATCCTTGTATTTTTTCTAGTATAAATTTGTGTTTTCAGTAGATAAGAAGTTTTACTGTCACATAAAGTCCATATTTTGATCCCATATTTAGATGCCTTACTTGGTATGTACTGGAAAGACATCGGCCATGAAATCCTACTAATTGTTCATCTACAGTAATATTTTCAGTCGGATTATACAATTTTGGTATAATTTCTATCCACTTTTCTCAGATACCTTGCACTGCAGCTAATTTGTTCATTTTTCTTCTTTCTTGACGAGTGCATCTATTATCAAAACGAATAACTCTCGACATGATGTCAAATGTTTCGAGGGACATTGTCGCATGAAATATACTTCAGTCATTTTCTTTATCTTATAATCCTTTTGTTTATTCTCCATATAATTTATAAACACCAGCGAATAATAATAACCCAATATGTGCTTGAAAAGTATTTTTTTCGCTATTTTTCCCCATTTTTTACTAAACTTTTTCTCCTGCAATATTAGTCGTATGATTTCGTTTTCAAAAGTAGAATTGAATATCACCTCAAGTCACCTCAAATTTGCTTTTTATATCTGTTACCCTTGCTGTTGCATATAGTATGATCCCTGGGGTAGTTTTTATAATATTAGAAGTTGTTGATTGAGAAGAATGTGGCAGTGGATTCAACTTTCTTTTTATTTCACGATTCTTGGAATGAATACTCTTTTTATAATTCATTTGTTGATTATTTGCATCAAAATAGAGCTTTCACTTTCAATTTCATCACTTGTATGATTTGCGTATTCAGATACCCCTTTGCTGTCAGAAACAAACTACTATTATTTTTTTTTATATCATCGTTACTCGAATTTATGCGGCTTGTCATGTTTTCTCTCCCATTCGCCGGTACAACTCGTTTACTGTCAGAAAGTAAAATGCAGCAGAAAAAAAGAAACGTTGCAATAAAAGCAAGTAGTTTGACCCCCCTTGCCAATAGTAGCAATTTTTTGACCTTGCACGTGCTTTTTTTATCATGTAACCAAACACATACATCAAGGAAACAAGTTTTCAAAAAGGATAAATTAGAGAAATTATTATTATTACTTTCTTTCGATTTATTCCAAACAAGAGTGAACATGTATGAGTAAAAATAAAGGAGTTTTTTTGCAATCGGTCACATTGACCGAACGATACATTAGGTATATATTGAAAAATATTCCTTCGAAACACAAATAAACATAAATTCCTCTTGGAGTACATATATTCTTTTTCTACTATGTCAAGAAGTTTCATGAAAATATACATGTTCCATATGTTTTAAACCGTTACTGCCCAGTGATCTATTTATAGATCACCTCCCACTTAGAACTCCCAGTGAAAATTATATGTTTTAATCACTTCGTAATGTCATTGGTTGCTTTCCTTACACATGTGGTCACATCTCCAAACGAGATTTGAAGCATTCTTTCCCAGAGCAGTCCAGCAGCTAGCGTCTGATGTTCTCAATTTTGTAGCTTCAAAGTGCAGCTTCCGATTTTGTATTTAACAGGAAAAAAAAATTAAAAGTAAGTTAAACTTTTTTATGTGTTTTACATTTTCAATACCTTTTTAATTATTCTGACTTATTTATATTAGAAAAATAACTGTTTTTATTATTAAAATGTAAGTTTAAACATGCTGATCTATAAATAGATCGCTGGGCGTTAGTGGTAACTAATATCATTTTTCCCCGTTTCATTTCTTCCAGAATGTCTCGGCGTAAAGTGTTCCACACCGCCGAAGAAGCGTTAGAATATATGTTTTCTCAGGAAATAGAGTCTGATATAATTGCTTTATCGCCTAATGTTGATGTGTTAACTGAAGAAGAATATTTTAATAATGATGAAATGACTACTCCCTCGTTAAAAGATCTGTCAGTTAATGTAGAAATTTGTATACCCATGGAAGAAATAGAAGTAAAGTAACAATATGAATCGATAGACATAAACGATGATGGCCCAAATAGTACGGAACAGCTGTCATCTAGCTCCAGTAATGCCGTGGCTCTTATAACTACCGTTTCGACGAAAAGAACGAAATAACAATAGTTAAATCGAAAGATAACAAGTGTGCAACAACAGCGACAAACTTTGATTACATACAGCCTTTAATCCAAGTATCAAGGCATCAAAAAGGTTTGAAAGAAAAATCCCAAATTTTGCAACCTAATACTATTCACCAGTATAACAAAAATATGGGTAGACTCGAACAGCATGACTGGCTCTTAGAAAAACACACAATTCAGATCCGTGGCAAAAAATGGTACTGACCAATCTTTACTATAGTTATCGACTTGGCTATCGTAAATACGCATATTCTGTTCAATTTAACAAATTGTGAAAAGAAAAGTATAAAAGACATCAGAAGATATATAGCCGTTGCGTACCTCAAACGGGGAACAAATTCTAAGAAAGGCATTGGAAGACCTCTGATGATGTCATCAATATCTAACGTAATAGACTCTGTGCATTTAGATAGAAAAGACCATGTCATAGGAAAAAGACAAAACCAAAAGAAGATGCCAGTTTCAAAAATGTAAGGGTAGACCTCTTACGTTTTGTACAAAATGTAATGTAACCCTTTGTCTGAAATGTTTTCCATTATATCATACTTAACTTTTACAAATTGTCTGCATAAAATTGTAACTAAATTAGTTTGGATCAGTAAAATAATATTTTGTCTTTTAAATAACATGAGTTGCTTTTAAATTCACAAAAGTATCATTCCCCCCCTAATTTTGTAATTCTTTAAATATAAAACCAGAGGAAAGTTACTTTGTCTTTTACTACCATAAGCGNGATCTTCATGTATCTCAAATCTTATGGACATAGAATGTCATCTATTGCCAGAAAACTGAGCGTACAAAACGTTCCATATGCCTGGTGCATGGGCGAGTCGCCCGCCGTGGGGAGAAGAAACACGCTGTCTCACTCTTAAGTCATTCGACTTCTGGCGTAGTTTTATGCTGGCTCATATTTAGGACGTTAGGGCAGTGCTTCTCAAACTTTAAATACTGGCGCCCCCCTTTTCAATCACAATTTTTATCGCGCCCCCCTTATACATTAATAATATACTGAATGCAATAATAATGCACTTTGACGCTAAAGCTACAATAAGCGATCTTTTAATTATAAACCATACAAATTAATAACATAAGTATTAAATTTTGTATACGTTACTTTTAAGCAAAAAAAAAATTAAGTAATAGGATAATTATTATGTTACTTTTCCTTTCTCTATAATTTTTAAATTGAACACATTGCAAAATGCGGTAGCTGCTTTAAAGACAAAATATAGATATCAGCTAAATATAGAAAAAGATCTCAGAGAGTCAGTTTCTAATCATAAGCATTTCTTATAAAAATTTAGCTTTGCAAGACAAGCGCAATTCTTAATTTAGTATTAATTAATTAGTTATAAAATACTCTGTGCAGCACACACACAAACTGATACATTAAAAGTATACCGGCTGAAGTGCCCGCTCCTTGCACGAGTCCATTTATAAGAAAATAAAACATTATTGATATAATAGCTGAATTGTAAGGAGAGTAAAGCCAAGTGCGCGACAATGTTTACAAAAATGCAAAATGATTTTTTTTAAATGATTGCTCAAATTATAATTAGTTTTAAGCGAATTGTAATTTTAAGCCTCACAGAATTAGCATTTATAATTGACGTTAAGTAATGAACAATAATATAAAATTCCGATGAAGAATAATTGTATTATTTTTAATATTTAAAGAGCGAAAAGACTTTTACCCGGGAGCAGGCGCGCACTCGATACGGTCGAGCGGGGTTACTGAGTCACCCCAATCC
>BMAV01000797.1:560515-594815 GCA_019973955.1 Trichonephila inaurata madagascariensis
ATCAAAGATAGCTAATTAGGTATTGAAGAAATTTTTATTTTTGAGAGAGAGATGACTTAATATCGCCTATAAATTATATCAGAGTAAAAGTGCATTTTTTATTATGTCTGAAAGTATTTTGATTTAATTCATTCCAGTAAATTAATTATTTTTTAAATCTTTCATTTTCGATATGCTCGAGCCCCCCTCGTAAGGTTATCGCGCCCCCCCGGGGGGCACGCCCCACAGTTTGAGAAACACTGATTTATGATGTATGAAATGTAATTTAAAAATATTTTTCATTTTTTAAAATTTCAATTTTAAAATAAGTTGGGCATTAACGGGTTAATTAACCTAAATATTTTATTTCGGGTACATATAAACCCGAACAGAATAGCAGGGTTAATTTAAATTAGATTCAGAAATTTCTCATTCAAATGTGTATAAATCCATTACAACCATGCATGAGTTATTCAACATGTCTGCACTATATATTATTTGCTAAAAACTTATATGTGCACTAGAATACTTATATCTTTATATTAGTTTTTCATAAGCGACAAAGATGTTTACACAATTTTTTTGCCATTTCTTAAAAATTTTTCTCTGTATCGATTTCTTTCTAAGATAAAATTTGATAAGAAGATTTTAAAAGATAAAACAATTTAAAGTACGGCTGGAGAGAGTGCCAAGAACATTCAAAAGAGAAGAAATTTTAAAAGAAAGTTGCCACAACTGGAGCTTAAGCATATGACTTAATTCCTTTAGCAAACATTAAAAAGAAATTTTCAAACGCTTTTGTTAAAAAAAGGATTGTCAAAATAAAATTATTTTCCAAAAAATTCACGTTTTTTTTTTTTTTTTAAATTAAATAAAAGTAGAATAATTATTTTATTTTATTTTTTATATTTCACGTCACATATATATATTTATTTTAAAATGTTACGGAACTTTTTGTATTGAACATAGTTTAATGAATCTATCACAAAAATAAGTCTAGTGGAATCTTATTTAATTTAAAATGTGTTATATTATTTCAATAGAATTTGTTTAATTTAAATGCATTATTGAACTTTATTTACTCTACTTTGAAATTGTTATTTAATATTAGCCTAGTTGATAATCATGAGTTTAATTTTATATTTTACTTTGGAACCAAATTAATAACGTAAAAGTGTTCCACATTTATCTCTTAAATTTTATATCTTAAATAAAAGTTTTTTGGGTTTTCTGTTCACCTGAAACAAATCTTTGTCGATTTTCATTGTAAAATATTCAGTAAAATATATTTCCTTCACGCAGATCTATTCATATGAAATATCCATGTAGCTTCTTCATGTATATTCATGTACTCTAATTAGCCGTCGAGCCACAAGTCCTCTCATGAGATTGGTGGTATGGGAAGAGAGGTGGGAGGCCTCTGACCACCCCAAGGTGTTCTCCCTTAAAATTGTGGTAGGATCGAGCAAAGTCGCGCTGTCACTTGTATGGTTCTCAAAGCTACGGGTAACTGCAGGCCTACAAATAGGCCCTTGCCATGATGAATTTCGTGGGACTTGATGTGATGTTATTGTCGATCAGGTGGCATAAGTAACAAGATCAACACGCCATTTTTGGAGAATATTTCTGAAAAATTCAATCTAAATGGATCTCTACTTAGCAAAAGAAACATGCATGTCAAGTTTCAAGTTAGTAGGACTAATAGTTTTGAAGACATAGCGAGTCCTTGCTTATATCATTGGGAATCAGAAGCCGATCGGAATTAATATCAAGCTTCAATACCTCGGTGTTCCAAACGATTCACGGGTTGGATACTTGATTTCTTGAAATATAATGATGACATTACACTACAAGTTAAAGGCATATGAATTCCGCTACTTAATGTAAGAATTAAGATAGTCAAATACCGCCATCACTTCATGCCTATAAATCAAATAATCAATTTAATATAAAACCAATTCAATTTGCGCTGATATAAGCGTCAGTTGCAATAAATCAAGAATCCACATACTTTTCAGTTTTATTTATTGCTCATTTTCCATGTTAATGAAATATATTTGTAATCACCTTAACTAATTTTCAAGGAGTATTTAAGACAAAACTTTTCACAAACTATTGTTATGAATGTCTCCGGTGTTACATGAAAACTCATACCAAATGGACAGACATCTAACAGATATTTTGATTTCTTCTGACGTATAAATATAGTAAATAAACTTCGCCGGTAATTCTATGCTTACGAAATTAATTCTAAATTAAATTACTCTACATTAAATGTCTTGTATTATTAAGCGACTTACAAGTGACATGTGTTTACTTCTGTGATACAAAGAGGAGGGTTTTAAGAGTTTTCAAGGAAATAACGCCATTATCTCCCAACGTTTGAGAATGGGGACATTACGGGTTATTAATAGCGCGTGAAGAGGTTGCGCTTTTAAAGAGATAGAGTTTGTAGCCATTAAACGCGGAGAAAATTCATAGGAACTTATAACAGCGTTTCTCAAACTGTTGAGCGCGAAAGCTTAGTAAAAAGTCAAAAACAATTTATTTTTTTTATAAAATTATTATCTTGTTGAATGTAAGCAAACATAATACATTCAGACACTATTAAAAATTAAACACATTTGTACTGATATAACACTCTTATAAATATATCAGAGAGAGTACTACACACAATGCACTTTATAATTTATTTAACAATACTAAGTTAAGAACAAGCTTAATAATTACCATTTGAGCCATGGGCTTGTCATATATAAAATGTATGCAAAAATTAACTCTTATCCTAGTAATTTGTATGGTTTATAATGAATCCCTTAACTGTCGACTAAAAGTTACGCGATTCGCTCCCCAATGCCATTGTTTTCCACGTTGGCGTGTATATGGAATGCATGAGGCAGGGGGAGAAAAGAAAAAAAATAAGCAAATTCTCTGGAGTAAGAAAATACTTCGCAAACACTGTCAAGGTTCTTTTATTACATTCCAAAGTCTTTGGAATAATTTTATAGGTACTTCGTACTTCGGAAAGATGTGTATATACGTCCAAGAGCAATTAACCTTTTGAGTAAGCAAGAAGTTTATGTACTCCGCTGGCACTAAAGAGGTAAAAATCGCATGGAAGGGGAATATGAAAATTATGATTAAATATTGGGTAGCAAATATTGAAAGTTTGAATATCACTGATTTATAAATATAACAGGTGTGTATCTAACTTATAGTTAAATAACAACTTAAACTTAAAAAAAACACACACACACACACAAAAAAGAAACGATAGCATCTAAAGGAAAGCAATTATTATTTTTTATAGAAAGAAAAATCCTGTTAATAAAATTTATAAAATTAGAGCAAATGTATTCAGAACAAAATATTACGTGTCTGATTTACAGAATATAACACCATCTTCGAAGAGCATCTTTGATTTTTATACGAAATTTAAAACATGTTATATGTCGGGTAAGATATTTTAACGGTATTTCCCTATGTACATAAAACTTAAAAATATGATGGAAAATAAAACATTTTTCATTATTTTCGCAACATTTGTTTTTATTTATGTTAGAAAATTTAGTTTTAAAGGGACAATTTTACCTCTTTAAGAAAAAATAATTTAGAACGTTTACAAATATTTAAAGAAACTAGAAGCGAGACATTCAGTTTTACAAAAAAAAAAAAAAAAAAAAAAAAAAAAAAAATTAAAATATGTACACTTACTAACATTTCTTTTTTCTGCATCTCATTTATATAAGCAAATTACAAGTGAAGGTTGGTTGTCCTGAAAACAACGTTTAATTCCGCAATCTTACTTCCTGAGGCTTAGAGTTTAATATTGTGCTACTAATGATATCTTATTTTTCAGCAATATTGAGTGGTTTTAACTCTATTTTTGTTTTGCTTCCTTGCATTTAAAGCAATTTAGAGTTTTAAGCATTCTAATTAATTTTAAACAATTAAGTGGGAATATTATTTTCAGTTGCGTATTCTTTCTCAATTTAGGATTAGTACTATTATTTTATTTTAAAATTATCTGCTTGTTTCAAATGTACTGATATGCGAAAATTTTATTTTTTCTAAAAAGAGAAAGATTAGATTACATATTTAACAAATCACAATAAATGAATGACTCTTTTTTTAAAGGAAAATGATTTACTCAAAATAACAGTTAGCTATGTAACATAGTAGTATATATATTTTTTTTAAAAAAAAAGTCAACGAATTCATTTTGAAATGCTTTTTCATTTATTTGACTACTCATTAAAAATCAGGATATCCCATTTTTAATGATCCATTTCAATGAATAAAGGAACAAAAAACTTTAAAAAAATGCTCGATTTGAAATTTATTTGTTTTTTTTCATTTCAAATTAATTTCTTTTAATAAAATAATAATGGATACGTGAATATATCATCACTTCGGAATGTGGGAAATAATCCACCTAAATAAAAATGGATTTAAATGGAGTTTTAAAAAGCTATGGAGGAGAAACTTACTTCAATAAAAACAAATTTTTTTCAAAATGAAATCCGCACCGAAAGCATTTAATTGAATTTCATTTTTTTGTTTGAGTAAATATGTTTGTCTTAGATATTCCATTTGCTTTAAGATTTTAAAATTGAATTTCCTGAGGATTTATGCTAATGCATTATCAAAAGAACATTGCGAGAAAAATAATTCACCCAAATAATTATTAAGATAAACATAAAACTTTTCTGTTAGGAATATTATAATTGTTTTTAAAGATTCGAGAAATTAAATTCTGTTTTCCATTTAGACAAAATTCTACTTTAAGGAAATTATAAGCCATAATATAAAAAGTAGTATTTTAACCGTGAAAAAAATTAAAGCTGTATAATGGAATTCGAATTAAAATTAAGTTTTTACAGGTGCTTTCTAAAAGTAGTATAAGAATTTCTTTCATTGCAGAAAATAAGAAAGGTTTTCTACTACTAAATGGCTCTAACAACTTTCACTATCTATGCGGGTGAAGTGTACATACATGTGTTTTAAATTAAGTTTTGTCTAGAAAAAAAAAAAAAACGTCAAAATTGCTAAGACATTGGGAGAAATGAGGCATCATTTTTTTTTAAATTATTTCTTTGTAAAATCCTTGTAAAAGGTTCTAAATCCCATAGATATTATTAATTTTCCTAAGATTTCCTCGCCTATTTATTTATTTTTTTACATTTGTGTGGTATTGTATGTTTTTATACCTTTTTTTGCTATTTCTTCTTTATTTTTCACGATTGTTAATCCCTTTTTAGGAAAACTTATTTCCAAAATATAATGAAAGCAAATAAGGTACTTAATTCGTTTTATAAGTAGTTTTTTTTCCATAAAATGATAATGATTTCGTTTTTTTTATAAGTTACGTAATGATTTCATGTGGTTTTGTTTAATATTTCAAATATCTTCTTATCTAAACACCCACTTGCTTTGTTTATTGGATTGCAATTACAAGTACTGTAATTTAATCTGTGGTTACATTTCATATAAAATATTCACATAAATTTTAAGTATTTCTTTGGTCCTCTATAAAATAATGCAATGCTGACTTATGTGATTCTTAAACTTATATTCGGAACAATACATTCAAGTGTGCTTTAATTTATTTATAATATTATGTATTTTTCAAATTTTCATTGAAAACATGTATGATTTTTTAAAAATAAATACTTCAACGTATATATCTCTCCATTTAGATTGAACAAAGGAGAAGAAAGTATATTTTAATTCTAACGTATGATAAAAACAAATTTCGAGTATTTTTTTTAAATATTACGTGTATGTGTTTTGAAAAGTAAATACATAGCTTCTACAGCAAACAAATACATAGAAGTTATCTATTTATTTATTTTGCTATACTTATTTAAATTGACTGTTGTATTTTTAATAATAAAAAATATATTAATAATATGACTTAATTTGTATGGCTTTTATGATAATGAATTCCTATTTATGCGAAGTTAAAGTTTTATTCCATAAACAAGGTTATTTTAAGAATATAAGAGAAATTAATAACGATTGGAAATATAGCTTTATATAGAAAACAAAATTCAAAAATAATAATATAAGAACAACAGAATTTACAAATATTCCAGTAGTTGAAAACTAAAAATAGTTTGTTTTGGAAGAAGCTACTAAAATATTCAATTGTTGCCCGAAATGCACTTCATTTATTCATAGGGAGTTACATTTCAAAGGAGCTACACTTGTTCTTTAAATTCGAATATTTATTTCATTTCCGATAACTGAGATTCTGTTAGGTTAAAAATTTGTTTTCGTTGATATTTTTCCCCTCTTCAGGAAAGCAACAAGTTTTTACGGATTTCTATAATAAAGTTGAATCAGAGGAGACCACAAGAACTTTTCAGTAATTGTAAAGCGCATCGAAGTTTAACTCGGGTAGATATAATTTGAAAAATAAAATTTTTTTAAAAAAATCACAATCAGGTTTAGACGAAGATAATTTTTAAGCTTAAATTACTTATTTTATAAACTGTTGTCATTTCAGTCGTCATCGACGCTGTATGCTATTAAAAATTTTAAATATTAAAATTGTGGGTATTAGAAAAATTCTGTCATTAAGTATCGCCTTTAACACCTGAATTTTGTCGAAGAAATTATGGATCAAAATTAGAGATAATCTGTTTGAAAATAGCATATTATGCTATGAATGCCTTTAGGAAAGAAATAATCTTCAAGTAAAAAGTGGAATTTCTTTTTAATATTATACTTAACAAACAACACAAATATAAATTTTATATTCATACTTTCACAGATGAGAATTATTTATTTAAAATTATTAGAAAGTGTTCGAGCATTTTAAGTTATAAATAACAATACTCAATGTTTCACTTACGTTTTTCCGGATCGATTAAAAATATATTTCAAGGTTTTAAGGGGATTTTTTGTAATTTATAATAGAATTAAATTCTGCTGACATGTAATTTTATTTGACAATAATTACAAACTTATGTTTTGGAGTTATATTTTGAAAAATAAAAGTACATAAATTTATCGTAAAATAGCATTTTTATAAGTTCAATACATTTCAGACACTTTATACTCCCCTCTATAATACAAATAATAGGCTTTTTTCATTGTGATTGATTTGCTATCAATAATTAGTTTGTGCAAAAATATGATTTAGAGCATTGAAATAAAGGCTTAGAAAAGTACTAAGTCTTGTTACGTAGAAAAAGGTCAACCATTTAAAAATTATTTTCAAAAATTAGTTGTATAGATTGAATTTTTAAGAACTGAATTTAGATTCAATACATATTATTTTTTATATTTTAATCAATTTCACTAAAATGAAATTTAAGAAATTTCAAAGCTGAATGTTAAACAACCACTTTGAATTCTTTTCAGACACTATGAATCTCACAACAATTTATGTGAGAGCATTGCCATTATATATTTTGATTAAAAATGATATATTTTGTCTTAAAAATGTTTCCGGGTGTTTATAAGAGTAGAAGTCAAAATTATTAAAAAGCATGTTTCACTTCTAAAAATTTGAAATTAAATTCTTACAATATGAAATTATTAATTAAGCTATTAATCCAGGATGAAATATATTTATAATATATATTTTTTATTCGCAGAAAAGTGTTAACTACTTTATATTATTTTTAAAGAACTTTTATCTGTAAAAGTTTATTGTGAAGAGGAGTGTTAATTCGAATTTTCTATGTTTGATTCTTGGAACTTCGAAGAATTCGATTATCCATAACAAAATGGAACATATATTTATTTAAAATTTAAATATTTTTCGATTATTATAAAGTAATAATATTTTGTTAAGAAGAAAAGTAACTTTCTATGTTAACTAGATTGGAAAAATTTGAGCTATACTTCTCGAGCTATTTTTCCCTTTTGCGATAGAATTTCAAATCCCTCACAAAATTCAACGACAAATGAGAGTTTCTTCAATTCATTTATACTAATAAATAATTTATCAAAGCACATTTAACCCCCTCCTATATTTTTTTTATCGATTCTACAATCTGAAGTAATACTTTCAAAAGTTTGAGCGAACAAAATGCCACTCACCTGATGCGCTTTCCTCGTGCTCGCGCTGGAGCTTTCTTGGCTGGAGAAGTGATGTCGCTGAATTGCGGTCGTCAACTGATTTCGCATCTAGGGGAGCGAAAGGCTTGAGCCGTCTTTTCCCACTTCTCTCAGCCAATGGGAGCAGAGAGAGGGGGATGAAGAAAGAGAACAATGCGTGTGATTTTGGGAGATGCTCTTCAAGGCCTACGCTGGAATAGAAGAAAGAGAAATTGCTTTTTCTGGAGCTTTTTTCTCTTCCTTTCACGGAATAAAATGAATTTTCAGCATTCATTAATGGAAAAGTGTTTATAAATTAATATTAATAATTGATGTCGCTGTACTTTGAGATACATGATTGTGAATGCGTGGGTTTAATAATATATGCATGAGGTAGAGCAGAAGATATTTTAGAATACTGTGATAATTTGAGGATTAAAAACAATAAACTAAATTGAAAAAAAAAATACATCGTTAACCTACTCTAAATGTCGACCAAATTCTTTGAAGTATTATAACAAAATGAATTTATGTAAATCTAGTTTATAAAGTAGTTAACTATGATGGTGAGATATTCATCTATATGTAGATGTTTTTTTTTATTAATTATATGGGACAAATTACTCCAGCTTTTTGAGTTTAGATGTATAAGTATTTTTTAAGAAAGTAATCCAATGTTAAAGTTTTCTTTTTATTTTTATGTTTAAAAGATACTGTTTATTATATGCGGTTATATATAAAGCTTATAAGGACATTTTATTTTTATTTTGGTAATAAAAAAATATTCAGATGTGTCCATCTGTCTTTCCCGAAAAGCAGAAAACTTAATTTTTTATTTTTTATTATTGTGTTTTGAAACGGAGGATCTTGTAGAATCATTTATTACTTTGACTTACGTTTGAATTTCAAAATTTATTACCAGTTCTTGTGATTTATTTCACAAGTAAAATAAAGACAGTTAAGGAAAGAGGTAAATAATAATAATTGATTTAAGGTTTTGATAATAAATATTGAATTATAATGTATTCATTATATATACATACATACATACATATATATATATATATATATATATATATATATATATATATATATGTGTGTGTGTGTGTGTGTGTAATACTAAAACTTATTGTATGGTAAAAATATACTTTTAAGACGTGACGAGTGATTGTTATTAATGTGGCGAGAAAAAGTTAGGGCATGGACGGTGGTGACTGATTGATACTACATTACGAAGAGGCAATCCTGTAATTTATTAACTCCAATTTATTGTACTTTTTGAAACACATATGCATCTAACAAACAATTAAGACTGGACGGCACGACACAGACAAAGAGAAAACACAAACACACAAGGCGCGGCAGCCGGCTGACTACATGTTTACAGCGAAGAGCGGAAAGCAGTAAAGGGCACGCGATTTCCATATTTTGCTATTTATATTCATCGGGACATCACGTGATTTAGGAGGTGGATGGATGTAGTTTCAAAAGTCTCCGGTAGGTGGGTAACCAATTAAAATAATAACAGGTTGTCCTGAAGGACTGGACATTTAATAATTCAAGAGCTATTACCGATTACTTTATTGGGATTATTACATTTCTCCCTCCTCCGCAAGAGACGTGTGGGTTCCAGGGCCCTCAGTCCACACCCATATCCTACAGATACGTAAGGGGTCTCAGGGGTGTTAAATTTTTCTAGAGGTCTGAAAATATAAACAATTTTCAAACAGGTATAATTCTTTTAAATTTAAATTAAATGATTCAAATCTTTTACACATTATTTATAAAAGAATAGGGCTTCAGAAAAATACAAATTGTTTAAAATATAATCATAATTTTAAAAATCATAAGCATATGANTATAAAATGTTTAAAATATAATAATAATTTTAAAAATCATAAGCATATGAAAATTCTATGATAAACATTAAGTATTTTTTGCGTTGCGCACGCTATTTTCTAAAATAGTAGCCTCTGATGTATAAAACTTTACAGAATTATAAAATGTATCACACTCTTTAAGCCCTACCTAATTTTAGTATTAGATATCTTTTGTATTTCAAAATATTTGTAAAACATTACAATTTTTTAAATATTTTTAAAAAATGTATTTTTTTATTTATTAAAATATGTAAGTTATTATTCTATTTATATAAAAATAGCTACAGTGTAATGAGAATACATTGAACTTTATTAATCAACTTATAACTAGTATAATTAAAGCTACTATTTTAGAAAATAGCATGCGTGACGTAAAACTTAATAAATATTTTTTATAGAAAAGTTTCTTATATTCATATGCTTATACTTTTTAAAATTATGATTATATTTTAAACATTTTATATTTTTCTGAAGCCCCATTCCTTTATAAATAATGTGTAAAAGATTCAAATCATTTAATTTAAATTTAAAAGAATTATACCTGTTTGAAAATTGTTTATATTTCCAGATTTCTAGACAAATTTAACACCCCTGAGATTTCTTAACGCAAAAAAAATAAGCTCACGTTTTATATTTCTTTACAGTTATTTTAAGAATATTGCATAGTGAAAATAATCTAAATGATTCATATTTTCAATATGCAAAATTCTTAATAAATCCGAACCAAAATTCTTAAATATCCGAACCTGTTATGAACAAATTCGATCAAAACACTTATTTTTTTTTTTATTATTATTATTTAATAGAGGTAGCATTTGGCTTTGCAGAGCATATTTTTTGTTTTGTTTCTAGGCTGCTTAGAGGTCAAGTTACAATAAAAATAACGGTTATGGGTCTTTAATCTACCAAAAGTAGGCTTTTAAATTATTCAAAATCTATCATGGCGAGTCTGATAACTCAAAGTATTGCAAACTTATTTTGATGAAACTTTTTGAGCCTGATAATCATATTATTTTCTAGAAAATGTACTATATTATTCCTTATTGCATGAATATTTCTTGCGTTATGACCTGTTATTTAAATAATAGTCACACAAAGAATGTTATATTTTTCATAACATTTACTCGATCAGCTCTAAAATTGTATACCTTTAGAAAACATTAAAATTTTAGTACATTCTCCAGATAAATTCATCTAATTTATTTTAGTAACACTTTTTACTAATATAAGTTTATTACTTCTTCTCTAATCGCTTTGAAGTCAAAAATATTACTAAAATTTCACTTATAATTATGATTTTTGTAAAATTTTAGTTAAATGTTAGTATCTACTGGTATTGATCCCTAAAAGGCATTTATAAAATTTTGTATGCTATTTGAAAAAAAAAATACTCCGAACGTGTTCAGATACCTTAAATAACTTTTCAAACTTTCATGAGAATTATTTTATGTTAGATATAACAATGGGTATTGTGTACCTCCAGTCCACAAATTGAATTACTACATAATATTCTTTCAATCTCTTCTTTTGAAATGAATTCAGATAGCAATTTGACATACAAAGTCTCTAAAATAAAAATGCCATTGATTTTTAAAAGTGCTAATTAATTATATTTGTTATTATATATAACATAAAGATTAATATTAATAGTAAAAATACAATAATTATGCTTAATCAAGATCCTAAAAACAACATATATTTATAAGTTTATTTTTTTCTCTACTTAAAATATATGTATTATAACAGATTAATAATTTGGCATCTAAAATAAAAACAAAAATTTAAGTTTTTCTCTCTTTTGTACAGATTATTGATAGTATTGGTGATGAACCCACAAGCTGAAGATACGGATATTTTATTTTCATGCAGTACAAAAAATAAAAGAATAATGTTACATAAAATGAAGGCATTTTTATAAAATTGATGTTAAATCGATTTTTAGTATTTAAAAGTTAATGTGATTGTATAATCACACACACACATATTTTATAAATAAAAAATGAATTATTTTTTTTAAATCTCCAAATTAATTCATCTATTTATTTTTGAAAACTGTTTACTGAAGATATTTAGTTAAAAGTAGGACAACAAAAATTAATTTCGAAACATTATCACTAAGAAAAAAAATATTTTTAAAAAATACCAGAGAGAGATAATTGCAGTTTATTTTATGAACTACTTATATAAACAAAATATCAGGATCGGAACTAATTACTTTTTTTAAGTCTAATGAACTAAGCGATTTACATACAATTTAACGAATAGGACAATATATTGCTGAAAACTGTATTAAAAGAAAACCGTGCGTGGGGTAGCTCGGAATGAGGCTCTGTGTATGATTATTTACCTTTTATCTTTACGCAAGGAAACAAAATATTCTTTTCATAAGATAATGAGCGACTTAAATTAACCTTCCATTTACATAAGTGAGGAAACAATGAAGTTTGATTTTGAATTTTGTTTTTCTTCCTGCCATGGATACGAAATTGTGTATTCCGTGCTATGTTGGTGGGTGTTGGATGCCGTTAAGAAAACCACTAGATAATAACATGCATCCTGAAGGTGCAAACGAATGACTAAGCGACAGGAAGCCGTGCCCTTCTAAAGAGTCGAAGTTCACTTAAAAGTATCCTAGCTTGCTAGTTTATTCATAGGTTGTGTGTGCTTGAATAAAGAAGCATGAACTTTTTATTTATTTATTTTTTTTACGAAGGAATAAATTGATAGGTGAAAAGTAGGAGCTTGATATACAAGTTCTCAGTCAAAATAATACAAATAACAATTTTTAGAAAAAAAAACTCTTAGTGGGTATTCAGTGTTTTCAGTATTAATTTGCTTAGAGCATAGGTGGTCAACCAGCACGCGAAAACTAACTGAAAGATTTTTAAAAAATTGGAAAATCGATTTAAGAAAAAGCATTTTTTACAATTTAATTGAAGTGAGGTTGCATCAGATAAAAAAAACCTCAAAATTTGGAACAAAATATATTTGTGGGTGAATAAATGTTTTTTGCTATGAGCATAATAAAATAAATATCACTCGAAAATAGCCAATGTGCACATATAATAACCGAATTTTGTTAGCATCTATAAGAGCTAATCCTAATATAAATGACTTAGTAAAAAAAGTAGTAATTCAAAAGCCACATTAAGTAAATACTGAGCGTTTAATAATTGTTTTGAATTAAATGGTTCAAGTTGCTCATCTTTATTTTAGACCTAACCTAATTGATTGTACTTGTAAAAAGTTTACTAACAATAAAACCTAAGTTCGTACTTTTGTTACTAATTTATTGTTTTATTTTTAAATTTCGACTACATATAGACTTGCATTAAAAAATGCACTGTGTGTTTGCGTAAAATACCATAATAAGCTTATAAGTAACGTATGTTCACTATTCAATGTTTTTTGGTTGGAAAATTGAAAGTGGCACGCATAATTATTTTTTAACAAATAGTGGCACTCTTCCACCAAAAATCTTGGCCACACTTATCCTAGAGAAAATAATTTCAATAGCATTCTTTCGCCTTGTTATAAGTACAATTTTGGTTATGTAAATCTGAAAACAATGAACTGAATTTCAAAATTTTATCCAATAGATATTTTGTTATCAAAAAACCCATTTTTCCCTTATAGTTTCATCGGTTTTAAATTAATAGACATATCACTTTTAAATTGGTCCAGATGTTTCTTTAAGAATGTATTTTTCATAATTGTCACTGTCTACATATGACGTACACTTTAAAATGTAGTTATACTTCAAAACGTTTGTTAAAAAAAAAAAAAAAAAAAAATTTTACAAAATTTTTTTTTTTTAATTAAATAAAAAAAAAAAAAAAAATAAATAAATAAATAAATAAAATTCGAGTAATTTAAAAAAAAAAATGAAGGAGCATGAAAAGCATGGAAGAGCTGAAGCTTCATATTGTGTGTGTGTGTGTGTGAAAACTATAAAATATCTTTAGTTTCACAAACTCCATTTCTCATAAACTAATGGGAAATAATAATTTTGAGGTAAGTAATGACATTTATATTTATTTAACGTTTCTATATATGAAATAAAAAAACATTTATGTTGGTTAAGGAGAATAATTGGTATATTTTTCTTAAATTCATACGCATATGCATGCATGAATTTGAAATATCAATATATAATTATTAGATTTGTATATCAATGATCAATCATAATATCATATTATATAGTATTTTGATTTCTAAATCAATAGCACTACTTAGAGATCTTTGTAAATCATATATATTTAGGATCTGGTACAGATAATATCTATGATAGAGAGAGAGCTACAGGAATTTGTAAATATACTATTATTACTGAATATATTTATATTATAAAACTCTTAAATTATTTGGTTTGTTAATGAAAGAAATTTGAGAACAAAGTATGAGTTGAGATTAAGTTCTAGCAGCTTTTTTTCTTATCAAAATACTAACGTTATACGGAATTCGAAGATATTTAATTTATTCATCAAAATTTAACTTAAATTATTATATAAATGAATATTGTTATTATAATGGTTATAACGTATATTTCATACATCGTAATAACACATAAAGCTAAATTAAAACTAAATAAATCAATAAGTAATTTATGAATAACATTATTTTAAATTTAAATAATGACAAATAATACAGTAGAAACAAACAGACAAAAACTAAAATTATAGGAATAAGGTAAAAAGTTTTTTATTTGAATTTATCAAACATGATCTTCACAAAAATGAAATTTATTAGTCACCACAGTACAAGTAGCTGATATGACAGAAACTAGAATGAAAATTAATTACAACGTTTGAATCGTTTTTGATAATATATAAAACAATGTTCATGTTTTATATTCAAAATTATATAAGTTGTCATCTGATTTTTAAGCAAGATGTTATTTTCTAATAATTTTTAATACTATTTCTGTTTATCAGAAGATCAATTTTATTATTTTTATAATATAAATTTACTCTTTCCATCTAATAAATTAACTTTAAAAGTCAAGCAATATTTATATGCCATGGGATTTTTTTTAATACAATATATTTTAATATACAATTATTATATTTTAATATACAATATATTTAATTACAATAATTTCAATATATTTTACAATAAACAGTTTTGACTGTTTTTTTTTTATTTTAACATATGCATATAAATTTAATATATTTAATATTTTTTAAAGTATAACAAAATTGAACTTTTTGAAATAGATACATAGGAAATTTTTATTACTTCAATAATGAGACAAATTTATGGCGAAAACCAAGAAAATATATGAATTTATTGAACAGTTTCATTTAGGAAATTAAATCTCTTAAACATTTTTTTGATGATTTTTTACTAAATTGATGGACAAATTTAGTATACATTAATATCACACGTATATATTAATTCAGATAAGTTAAATCCCTTGTAAATAAAGCTTAACAATTATTAGATAGTCTTTTCATCATTATTAGAGCAATCTCTTTATCTTTCCACTTTCCAATCAAATCTCCCAACCATTTAAATAAGAGTGACTTTGAAGCGTATTTTAATAGTAATTGAAATGTAATACGATGTAAATTTAATGTATATATCCTAATTATAAATTGCTACAATGGGATTTCCGATGCTAGAAAATGCTTTCATAAATCCTTCATTATGGGCGATTTCTATTCCAAACGTATACCATTTCTCATTTGAACCCACCATGAGAATAATTTTATTATAAATCAAAATATCACATCATGACAATTACCTAAATTTTTAAATGCGCCAATAACAAGCCAAATGGTGATAGAGGCGATTAATATTGCACCTAAGGAACGGATATACATTTCTATTTAGAAGTAGCACTGTACAGTCACTGCAAGTAGCTTACTATACATGAAAACTCGGACGCAGGAGCCCTCTAGCTCCCGCATTATCGAGAGAGTGAACTAAATTATATAATTAGAGGGCGCGTACTTAGGCATTAGATGTAGTAGGCGTCTGAGAATATGTTCGTATATAATGAAATCGATGATTGTAGGGTAACAGGTAAAAAGCCGCGTTCCGCTGGTTTCGGTTTGCGGGATAATCTGAAAAATGGGCTTGGCGATTTAAACGCTTAATCATATTTATATTGAGCGATTTTAAACGAATAAATTTATCCCTTTATTATTCTCGCTTTAATGGTCTTCAAAATGATACTCAGTTACGATGGCGACCTTTTATTTTTACGGTATTTTGGAGGAGAAAATGTTAAGGCGCTGCATTGTGTATTCGGTGCACGAACCGTAATGTGCGATATTAAATAAAACGTCGGTTAAATCTCCGACGCATAAAATTCAAATTATACAGCTATTTCTTGCCCTGGTGAGATTAAAATTAATTTCTGATGTAATTTTCCCCATTCTGACAGATTATATCATAGAACAATGCTGTTTGATAACTATGGTTTTCGGCTTGATATACCACATCTAATTTTTGTTGCGCGAATTTTTTTTTCAGGCTATGCTGCTTTCAATTAAAAAATAATAATAATAAAAAGGCACAAATCTACTGGAAAACTTGCATTTAAAATCTTAGTTGAATGACATCCCCTTAAGCCAGTATAAAAATTTGGTTCTGTGGATTAATAGATTTTTAAATCATTAAATGTACATTTTAAATAATCTTTTGTTATCAATGAGTAAAGGTGAAGCTATTTTCATTGATTATTATTTGTATTTTCTTTCCCAAACTAGCTTTTGTTTTCAAAATTTCTAAGCATTTTCTGAAAATGTTTGTATTGCTTAGTTATTCAAAAATAGCTGATTGTAATACTCACTATTTTTCATTAGAAATTTTTTTTTTTTTTAATTTACGATGGAATAAAATTCTTCAATGATTAATGGCAAATTGATTCAATGGCAAATAAATTTTAATTTTATACACACGTAGACATTTTAGGATATATGTAGTTATAATGAAAATTACACTAAAAGTATATTTATGGCTTGCAGTATTTACTATAAAAATAAAGGGTACATTTTACATCGTTAATGCTTTTATAACTAAATTGGTCACAAGTAATTATGGTTTTAAATCGTATTTATCATAAATGGATGCCTACCCTTTTTATGCATTTAATTTTCCATTTTGATGAATTGTTTCATTTTTCGACCGAAAAAAGCTAATTTCGTCTAGCTTAATAAAATAATTTAAGAAACAAAAACTCATACATTCTTAATTTCGTATGCTGAAGAGAATTTCCTTACATTTGTACATCAACTTTATCGTTTATCATTTTTTTACATACACACACTCACATATAGATATATGATACTGTTAAAGTGTATAATTCAGTTATATTTCATAGAATTAGGTATTTCATGAAGTAGACAAAATAAAATATAAAATTATCGAATTCTACGATTTAACTAGGTATTTTATAGAATAACGATTACTTGATCGTTAAAGTATGAAATGTGGCACTCGAAAGTTCTTTGAGCAAGAGAATGACCGGATAAAACAATTGTACTCTAGATATCAGTTCAGTATATAAGAAAGCGAATTATTTTCTATTGACTATGAATATTAACACAACGCTTCGATCTGTTGCAACAGTTTAAAGCTGTACCACCGATCAAGGATCTAAAAAGTACACAAGTAAAAAAAATATATAATAGTAAAAAAGTGTATTATTTCAAAAATAATATTCAATGCAATTCAAAGTGTCATCGCAGTAATCCTTGCTCTAATAAATAATGAAAATTTAAATAAAGGTATTACATAAAATTTAAGTTAATATTCTGTGAGATTTTTGTTTTGAAGAAGTTTGCAAAGAAGTTCTTAGTTAGAAGTTGTTGTTTTTTTGTTTTTTTTTATAATATTTAAATATATCTATTTCTACAACATATTCTTCTTTTCCCATCTCTGTTTAACTAATGTTATCAATGTGAGGAATAATAAATTTTATCATCTGCTTTTCCTTATTATTTTTCAAATAAACATACGCATTAAGGTATCCGACTACTTTCGGAACCGTGATTTTAAAAAAGCGCATAAATGGATAATTTTCGTGATATTTAGTGTCACTTAAATAAGAATACATGTATAAAATTGTTTTAAGGACATTTTGACAAAAAAATGTATTTAAATACAATATTTCGGCAAAAAATTAATTTATATATAGAATAACCTTTTTTTCAAAAGGTTTTCCTTTTGTGAAAAATGCTTCTATTATAATAATATTTTGCCTATATATAGCTCAGACCTTTGTACAGAGGCTCAACTATGTGATTTTTAAAAAATTCAAATTATTTTCAGAGTTACAACCAATTGAAATAAGTATCGGCGTTTTTTTTCTTAAAATTTCTCCCTTTTGTTGTCGTAAAACATGGATAAACCCACTTCTAAGTTATATATTTCAAAAATTCTACTTGAACCTCTGAACAGAGGTATGAGCTATATACAGGCAAAATATTGTTATAATAGAAGTATTTTTCACAAAAGGAGAATACTTTGAAAGTGGGTCATTCTATGTTCCTTTTTTATCAAAATATTGTACTTAAATAATTTTTTATTGTAATAATATTTTTAATACAATTTTACATACATTTTCTAATTTAAGTGACACTAAATATCATAAATATTATCCATTTATACGCTTTGCAAAATCACGGTTCCGAACATAGTTGGATACCTTGAGGATAAAATGTATTTTTCGAGAGATTTTAGCTATTTATAAGTAATTAATTTATAAAGTAACTTTGAAATTGTTTATTTTTTACTTGAAAGGTCTATCATTAGTTATTTCATTCAAATAACTAGGTAAAATATGAAATTTTTCATGTATTAAACTCTTTGTCTAGTTATTATGAATACCTAGTTATTCTATGAAATAACTGAATTATACACTTTGTCGGTAACATACACACACACACACACAAACAAAAAACGTTATAGTCCTCATTACAACGCCACCAATCAAATTTCAACCCCTTTGAAAGGTTGTGTATTTAAACTGCCTCATTAAAAAGAACATAGTATCACATTACATGCTATTTGTTACAATCAACTAAAAGCTGTTGAATCAGAAATAAATTACACACTTGTACCATGCTACATCCTGTTTATACATTTAAATATTCCTTCTGTTTCTTTTATTTCGCTACTCATGTTTGAAATTTTCCTCAATTGAGACATGTGATTGTTTCGTCCCACTCCGTACACATCATTACTACTTCTTCAGCACTTCAAGGACATCTAAGATTACCTTGTAAAACAAGCCTCTACTTTAAATTCTTCAAGTATTCCCAATAAAACTAATTATCCCGCACCAATCGGAACGGAAAACCAAACCCTTTTTCAACGTGAAACTTCCCAAGTCGTTCATGTAAACAGCTCGGGTACATTATCATTTTACCTCCAGAATATTGGGAATCTGACAGCTAGCAAACCTCTTATATAACACGTCGATACATACTTGAAAAGGTTATTAATGACCAATCTTTTAATCCGCAGAGAAAACATGCCGAGTGACCTTACCACGTGATTCCGAGTCGAGTTTAGGTTCAACCTCATGTATTATACATTTGCTGCTGTTATTAATTACCATTCAATATAAGTGGCGATTAAGAAAGCAAGAAAACATCCCAGGTAACTAACCGTCTGGGAAAGCTTAAGAGACACGATTGGCACGGATATATATTTAATGATTCCTCTTTTTGTGAATGAGGTGATAGCGTCGTCTTCGGTATGGCATATCCCCCACGGCCCAATCCAATTCTTCGGAAACCTACAGATTGGTTGGGTCTGGCCTATGATAATAATTAAGGGCCTAATCGGCCTTTCGCATCAGCAATTACTCTATGGGCTGTTTTGAGTAATGGGTGTCAAACATGGTGCCTGGACCAGGTGTGCTGGAGGGATACTTGATTGCTCCATTTATAATGCTTGGGAAAGCGGGTTTCGGATGCGTTTCGTTATCTAACTAAAAGGATCATCCGACAGATGATGCATATCGGTCGGGGGTGGTTTGGTGGATCGGGGATGTGGTTACAGTGTGGAAATCTTCGGTGCATCGATTGTATTGTCGATAAATTATTGGCTTTTGGAACGATCGTGATGTGATCGCTCTTTGACTGTTTGGGATGTCGTGTGGTTGTTGATAGGTGATACTACATCGAACGTTTTGTATTTGGGCTTCCTTTTCTTTTTTGTTTGATTCGGATGAATGACTTAGGGAAATAGCGGTATATTATGCAGTCTTCCTGCGATTTTAGATTGGTTTGAAATAGTGCGTATGCACTATTAGAACTGTTTGTAAACAACAAGAGTAAAATTGTAGATTTAAAAGTTTTTAAGAATTGTAAAAAGTGAACTTACTCGATGCTTGATAAATATATCATTATCCATTTTATTATATACATTACATATTGTTTATAACAATAATATTTTCAAAAAATTTAATTTTAGAGGATTGCAATGTAATTGCTTAAGTTTTTACCAAGTAATGATTAATTTAAACTAACTTTTGATTTTATATTTAAATCTAAATAGTATTTATGTAACAGACATAAATAAGCTTAATGATACCACCAAAATATCACTATTACTATCAAAGAAGATTGAATACTTTTAGTAATTTTTCCTGTTGTCCAAGAGTTCATTTTGTCTTATAACAATTGAATTACGTCTCTGAATTTTTAATTCGTAAAATAAATGATTATTCGTATTTCGATATTTTAAAATATTTTATTTCTGTATTTACCTTCATAATGAAACTAAATACTGAAATATAAAGAAAGATGATACTTTAAACAACGTATTTTTCATACATTTAAAAATTCAATATTGGTATAGAATTTTTTGAATTATTTAAAAATACCTAAAAGTAACCAAGCTTTGCTTGTAATAAAGTGTTGACAAGCAAATACTAAATTGAATGTGAAATGTGATTTTTCGATAGAATTCGAAAGAAACTATTCTCAAAGATTCTTTAGAGTAATTACAAATGTAATATATTTTATACAGATATATTTGTACTAGCCCGTTCTGGTAAAATCTCTGCATTAAAACCTAAATTTAAGCATTGAATCTACAAGTAAATGTACCATTTGACTGCTATGATATTGTTTTTTTTTGTACTTTTAATTAAAAATAATCATTTAAATTATAAGGGTAAATCACACATTCTTTAATTTTTAGCACTTTTATTATGGAAGAACTATTAAATTTATAAAAAAGAGACGAAGAAATAAATAAAAATTTGAGAAATATCTTGATATAATATTTGATTCAATTTTTGAGAAATATCTTGATATAACGAGAAAGACTACAAGTACTATATGTCTCTATCTAAAGATTCAAGTACTATCCAACTATTATGAAATCCTTTATGAGCCCTGACGTATGAGATATTTGAAGTAATCAAATCTTTATTTCATTGGAAATATACATAATATCAGAAAAATGTACTGGGTTTTACCGAATTCGACCGACAAATTTTGAAGTAGGTAGCGTGAAGACGACAAATCACCATAGAATATTGGGTCGCAAACCATGCTTAGTCGAATTAATTCGCATAAATAGAGTTATGAAGGATGTGATGTCGAGTGAGATGAAAAAAGGCAATGAGAGGAACGGAATACATTTACTAGACGTAAAGCATGTTTATAATACGATCAATACATCACAGCTCTACACCAGAAATGCAACGAAGAGTGATTATCACAGGAATTGTTCGGAATTGCGGCCGCGTAGGTCATAGCACATCCGACACCGTCGAACGAAGGATTGTCGGGCGCGTTCAAACAATTCTGTTGTGCTACAGAGACCACGACTCATGCAATGAGATTCTCCAAAGTAGCCACCAGTGTCTCGTACACAAGAGGTTTCAGGGGGCTCCAGAAGAAGAAATTCATGGGATTAAGGTCGGGGAGCATGGAGGCCAAACAACTGGTCTGCGGCGTTCATTCCCCCTCCCGTAATATGTAGCATGGAGGTGGTTACGCACTGCAATCGAAAAAGGGGCTGGTACACCATTGCCCATGAACCATACGTTCTGGTGCGCAGTGACTGGTACTCCTTGCAGCAGCTTCGGGAGAAGTGGGAAATTTGCATACGTACAGCTTTCTTTAACCCTATCATGGCGTTTCAAATTTCTGCATTTGCTTGGCCGCTCTCCTTGACTGGCGCATCGTTCTCCCGACGGCTACTATTATAGCAATTTTCACCGACTGAACGTGGTTTGTGTTGTTCTATGGTGATTTGTGGTTCCCATGCTGCCCACTATCACCCCCCTGAATTTGTTGGTAGAAATTCGGCAACACCCTGTATAAAATAACAATGCTCCCTTAAGTGTGAAATTTGGATGAAAAACCCTCAAAGAAAGAATAAAGCTCCATATAATTATATTTAATGGCTATTGTGTAAAACAAATATCAAAGAAAAACATGCTGTATTTAACAAATGAAATACTTGATTTTTTTCCCCCTGAATAAAAGGAAAATTTATGCTAAAAAGAAAGAAGTGAAAATAAATCTGTTAATAAGCAAGATTATATCTTTTACATGCAAATTTATTACATTACTTTGTAACTTATTTAAGTTTTTCTCCACCAAAATTTTAACATTGTATTCTTTCGAATGCATTCATCTATTTTATCACGACAGTTCTTAATTGTTAAAATGTTGACACAGATTTATACCACCACTTAAATTCCGTGCTCCCAGACTGCCCTCTTAAATACTGAAAATAAATTTAACCACTTAGTTGGAACAATTGTTTTCAAAAGCCAAAGAAGTTACAGCTGATATATTTTTTCCTAAAAATGTTCATACATATTTATTAAGTTATTCTGAAAGCAGGGAAAAATCTGTGGTTTAAGTATTCTATAAAAGTAAAAAAATTGTTACGCCCAAACGATAAAAATTTGTTCCGTTTTTTTTAAAGCTACTGGAATGTCTTTGTCAGAGAAATAGCATAATGAAAGATATAAAACTAAATAAGCAAAAAGAAAATAATACAAAGTTTTATGTTTATAATTATGAATTACAGAGTACACACACACAACACCTGGTTATAGGTAATCACTAGATCTTACTTCTATGTTATGAATATTGGAATTTTTTGAAACAAACAATAAAAAGTCGCTGAGTGTTGATAAAAGTGAAGAGTGGTGCAGGATGTACTAAACTGTTTTGTATAATTGTCATTTTTTTCAATCAAAAATTTAAATATATATATATATATATTCAAAAAATGCTTTTTAGATTAGACTCTTTTTTTTTTTTTAAATTCAAGAATTTTGATCTTTTTTTAATGTTTCTTAATATAATGAGTGTGCTAACATTTGCAAAATGTATAACTTTCAAAATTTTATTTTTTCTCTTTCATCCTAATCCAGGGTTTCTCAAACTGTGGGGGAGGGGTGCCCCTAATGGGCATAATAATCCTACAAGGAGGTAGGGGGCGAGCATATCAGAAAGTCGAAAATAAAGGATTTGAAAAAAAAAATATTAATTCACTGAAAGGATCAAAATAAAATAACATTCTGATATAATAAAAAATAAAATACATATTTACACTGATATAATGTACTTAAAAGTGTATCAGTACTGCACAATGTATATCACCATTAATTCATAAATACTAAGTCAAGAACAAGTGTAATACTTATTAGTGGCTTGTCGTTTACAAAATTATATACAAGATTTTGTTCTTTTCTTGATAATTTATACGATTTATAATTAAAGTCGTATCGCAGTTTTAGCACCAAAGTACATTATTAATGTATTCAATACATTGTTATTGTATGGAGGGGGGCATGATGAAAATTATGATTGAAAATTGGGTCACAAATATTGAAAGTTTGAGAAGCACTGTTTTAATCCATATTAGAATATTTACCCACGAAATCTCGTGTCTTAATCTATTTTCAAAGAAAACACTTTTAACGTGAAACTTCAAAACATGAAAACAACCAACATGAGATTTCATAAAAATAACAAACTACTAGGAGCGAATTCCGAAATGAAATAAATGATTAATTATTTGCAACCTCATGCCGATATCAAGCCTAACCCTAACACCCAACCTATTACCTCGCAATAAATTAATCAACCTGAGAATTAGAATTCCATTCCATTTCATTAAAACTCGAAATGAGTCCAATTTCTTTCTCTTTCTGATCCCCACACTAAATGACAAATGAACGCTGCATCTTTAAAGATAATCTTACGGTGTAAGAGCAAACAGCTCGGACGCCACTACCGCCACCTGGTGTGCAAAGGAATCACACTCTTCGATCACTTTTCCCAGCATCCATCTGAAAAATCTAAAGATAGGGGGGAAGGAGGGCCAACAGAAACAACGGGGGACCCAAATGAATATACAGTTCTCCCGATCTGATAACAACGAGCATGTCCTTTAAAGCACGTAGTTGCGATAGCCATTCGATAATTCGTTCCAAGCCCCGGGGTGTACAGATGACTTGGAATCATCAATAACCGAGTGTACATTCTATAAAGTAAATGAATGTTGCCGCCGATAGGTGGCTTTCCTCTTTTCGTTTTGTTATTGATGCTGTTTGCTGTTAGGTTGTTTCTCGCAATCGCTGTGTTTCGATTGGAAGGCTGAGATCAATCATCTTCTGCTTATCCCTCATTGTAAAAAACGATCTGGCCACTGTTGCCACCTCTGCAGGAAAATCAACAAGTCCCTGCTATCAATTGAATATTCTCTTCAAAAGGAAGCCATGTGTTGAATAATGCATATAGGGATTTTTTTTTTTTTCAAGTTGAGTTCGTTTGTAGGGTGATAATTTGGGATGCATTATAAGGGAATGGTTCCGTAAGCCAGTCTGCATCTCGTTGTTTAATTCTTCTGTATGAATATTGAATCTAGTGATATAGTTGCACTTTCTCAATTTCCCTTTTTAACTAAAAGTGATGCTTATTAAAAGAAGAAGTGATTGCATATGCATATAATTACTCATCTAAGGGAGTTTTGTTTCCTCGAAAGCTCTTACGCATTTGTTATATTTTCACAGATAATGCCGATAATGAATGTGTCCATGCCCATGTGTATGACAAATATTAAATATAACATAATTAAATATATCATTTTATCATATCAGTGAAACAAATAACAAATTAAACGAATCAGAGGGAGAAATTATCTGAAAAAGCGTATTAATTTAAATTAATCCTGACTCTTTTTAAAAGAAAAACTATAATTATATACAACCAGATTGATAAGTTTTATATTTACCCAGAGACATATTTTTTAATTAATATTTTTAAGTGAAAGTTAACTTTGTCAGTAGAATATATATCATTATATATCATGAGTTAATATCGCGGAGTTAATATAGCTTAACATAGAACTTCGCAAACTTTCAATATTTGAGACCCAATTTTTAATCATAATTTTTATCGCCCCTCCATACAATAACAATGTATTAAATGCAATAATAATGTACTTTGACGCTAAAGCTTACAATACACATTATCAAGATAAGTATTAAATTTTCAATACTTTTAAGTAATAGGTATTTTGTTATAGTATAAGTATTATGTTTTCCTTTCTAATTTTTAAATTGGAGCAAATTGTAATAAATATGCAATGTGTATTTTTATTATGTTAGAATGTATTTTGTTTTGCTTCCTTTCAGTAGATTTATAATTTTTTTTAAATAATTCTTTTTTATTTTTGACTTTTGGATATGCTCGCATCCTCCCCCCTTCCACACACAAGGTTATCACGCCTCTCCCCCTCCCCTCCTAGGGAGGAACGCCCCACAGTTTGAGAATCGTTGTCTTACAGAGCAGTTTTATAGAACTGAATGCCGTTTACAAAGAAACGATTAACAAGACAGTTATAAAAAAAATTAGTCACATGCAGTAAGTAGTACACAAAAAAAAAGAAGAAAAAAATTTCAAGGGGACGGAATGGGGGGGGGGGCCAAGGGTCGAAAGTCCATCATTTTGGTATCATGCTCCGATACGCCGCCCAACATATTCTTTTGATTTTGTCGATTTTCAGGAACAAAAACAATACAAAATTAAGTATTGAATAAATAATTAGCATTAAGTAATAAAATTAATTATGCATAATTAAATTTTAAGTAATATATACATAGGATTATAACCATTCGAAAAAAAATCAAGGGCTAGGGGTCCGGATCCCTAGAACACCCACCCCCCCTTGTGTGCGCCACTGGTCAGATGTGATACAATGCGACTTTCTAAGGTAACTTTTACCTCTTACCGCTGGACGATGTTTTAAGCTGATTATGAATTTAAAATTAAAGTCCTGGAAGAATTACCGATTTATATTTGTAACTGACATACATCCTGTTTCTTAACTACCAAAGATACAATAAAAGGACTGTTGTATTGTTTGTAGCTATTAATCAAATTGTCTCTGAGTCTGAATATGAAGTAAATAATGTATCCATTTTTGTGAGAAAGTAAGAAACACAATTTAGTAGATTTTTTTCTCTTAGAAATTCTAGAACGAAAGGATGTATATTTAAAACTTACACATCGAAATCAAAATAACAAATTGATGAGAGCTTGAATGTTTGCTTAGAAGTAAATGAAAGCTTCACTGAAGACTTTATCTCTTGAAAGTATTTCAGTTAGCCTTGAATGATCCTCCAGCAAGGCACTCATATATATTTTTAAGATTTATATTCATCCATTTTATTATTTCAGTTTTGTTTTCAATCCGAAAAGTCTTAATGATTTTACGGTAATGTTAATTCAACTCAATCAACAATCAAAATTCAAGCATTCTTATTTTTGAGCATCTCAAACCTTGCTTTAATCCCTTAAGTACTACCGGCGTATATATACGTCTTTCTGAACCAGTACTTTATGTGCCCCGGACGGATATATCGATCATTCTGAAATACGATTTTTTTTCTTTGCGTTACTATCAGTAAAACTATTCCGGAGGTCTTATAATGCAATAAAATTACCATGACAGTGTTTTCGAAGGATTTACTTATTTCGGAAGAAAATTTGATTATATGCATCTGCCGCATACGCACATCTGTGTGAAAACGGTGGCAGTGGGGAAAGAATTGCGTAATTTTTAATCGGCAGTTAAGGGGTTGAATTCTTCTGCAAAAATAATTTCAAGTATTTCCAAAATATAATTAGTCCAAGTGTATATAAAAAGGTGTGATGACAAAAGTTATTATTTTATTATTATTTTTATTACTTTGTCTATGCCTTAAAACTCTAAGTATTTTCCCCTTTGAATTAACGGTACGTGAAAGAAAAATCAAAAGAAATAGCTTTGCATTTAGAATTACCCGTTAACTTTTTTAATTTATCCTAATGAATTAAAACATTCCTGTGTCATTGTAAAATTTACTGCTAGCTTTAAAATTAATGATTAATCACCTATCAAAAATATTAATAATTAATCATCTATCAGCTTTAATATTAATGATTAACAAACTAATTCTTCGACAACGATTGCTTCGAAATATGTCTTAATACATACAGATGGATAACTTTTTAATGTAATACAAGGTCTAAGAAAAAATAAAGAAACGAAGCCGCATAGCTGGCATGATTCTCAATCTATTTATACAGAGCATATCTGCCATCCACTTTTCACGTTGAGATCGCAGATTACGTCTGCGAAATTGAAATGAAGTATAAATCACAGTTGTAAGTTACACTTGTGCTTTGTATATCGTCTTTTTAACATATAATGAGTGTTGAGAAAGACCTAAGTCTCGCATTTCAATGACAGAACAGATTCTGCGATAGAAAGCGCTGCTTAGTATTCAAACCAACAGCCATTTCGTTAAATGCGAGAGAACATTCAGGTTTTTGAATATTCGAAAAAAGAATATCAATTTTTCGGTCTCATCCTAATTTCTGTGTCGGGGCGGGGATTTTTAGAAGAGGAAGGGAAGGAGGAATGATGTCCACCGGAAACAATGACAAAACAGAAGTTTTGGAATTCCGTGTTCACCAATCAGCGTGCAGTCCCGCTGTGATAACCTCTGAACTAACACGTGATACGTCTTCGCTGATGCTCATTATTTTGTGCTTCTTTTTTTTCTTCTCTTCATTTTTTAACCGCCACTACGAGGAGGGGGAAGCTGAAGATGCGAGCTGTAATTGTAGGTCAAAGCATTGTGCAAAATTGTAGGCGTAGATTAACTATAAAGTAGATTATTATATAAAACACGGCGTCGTTTTGAGAAAATTGTGTAATCATTTTATTCAATAAACTGAGAAAGAATTCAAGTTTTAGTTCGTTTTGAATTTTTCGTTACGGTGGGTGGTGGTGGTGGGGGGGAGATAACGAAACTATTCAATAAGTGTTATTATTTTTTTTCTGTTAACATATTTTATGTGGAATTTGACATTAAATGTTTGTTTTCATTCAAGTGTCATCTTCATATCTTTCCACGATGTATGAGTAAAATGCGGGGAATAGCTTTGAGATATTTAATCTACACTACAAATTTATTTATCCAGTTCTATTTAATGAAACTAAAGAAAAATAACTTGAGAACAAGGGCATGAGATGTCAGATTTTTTAATCTTTATTAGAGGGTATTTATTCTAAATAAAAATTGGATAAGAAATTGAACTAGAGCTTTACATTTAAGCCTTCTTTTATTGATATTTTCTAGTAGACTTTTGCAGTTTACTTATAGCCGTTGTAAGTCATTGCCATTGCAGTTTAAATTTTAATTTTCTGCTACCAATTATATCTATCGGTACAATTATTAGAACTAACTCAGTGCCAGAATGGTACAAGATTAGAATTTGTGCAATAAAGTGGTAAAGATCGTGTTGACAAAATCTTACAACGATTGTCGCATATTCTGTGCGTGTTGTATAAAGAATAATTTACTTAGCAAAATGCAAAATCTATCGCTTATATATTTAAATTGTTTGTGTTATAATTCAGTTAAAGCAGAAGTACATTGATCTAGAGGATAGATCAAGAGGAACATTTTCATTTTCTCATTTCATTTTATTTTTTATTTTCATATTATTTATTAATTTATTGCATATACGTACTTGCTTGAATAGAACTTGATATTTCTGAACAAGAAATGTGAGAGTTGTTGTCTACAAATCCCGAAATTTTAAAATTTGGCAAAATGACGACTATCTATGGGTTGTTGAAATTCCGAACTTCTGTACTTTCTGATTTCCGCAACGCGCGTGCCTTATGAGAACTATGAAGCCCTCTTGAATTTATTAGGCAATTCTTAACAATCCCATCATAAACTTAGCAATAAGAGAGCAGGAATACAACTTCCCATAAAACTCGCCACTTTGAATATTGTATAACGGCATTTCAAGAAAGAGACGTAAAGAATTACATTACAATTGTGACGGGGAGAAAAACAGAAATATACGCAGCTATATTTTAACAACTTAATATATACGAAAAACATAAATTTCATAAATAATCCCTTCCTGTTGGTTATAAATAACCGTTGTGTAACCTCCCCAGTGGTTGAGTGGTAGCGTATTGCACTTCCACACATCACAGGTTCGGTTTCTATTCCCGGGCTGGACAAGGTCAACTCAGTTTTTCATCCCTTCTGCATTGGGTCGATAAATGAGTACCAAGCTTGCTTGGGGACTCAAAACACTGAGAGTCTCGCTTCAGACTAACCACCTGATTGTGACATCTGCTCATGCACCTCAGCGCCCAATGGTCACATATACTGGGATGGGCACTGTAGGCCCTGGCACTCATGGGCTGTTGCGCCACTGAGTTTGAGTTTGTGTAGCATCAAAACTTTTTTGCAGAGTTGCAAGGAATAAAATATTAAACAAAGTCTACGTTTGAAATCACGTCTTACCAATTTATCAAGGAACTGATTTTTGGAGTAATAGCACTGATTTTTCAGAGTCTTCAGTTTCTTCATTGCAGTGCTGAAAATCTAGTTTTAAAAATATACGCACCATAGAAATTTATATAATACCCCCTTGCAGGGGCGCACACAAGGGGGGGGGGTCCTGGGGGTCCGGACACCCCCCCAAAGCCCTTGATTTTTTTCCGATTGGTTATAATTCTAAGTATGTAATACGTAAAATTTAATTAAATATTTGTTATCAATGATTAATTTTATTAATTAATGCTAATTATTTATTCAATAATTAGTTTTTTACTATGTTTTATTCCTGAAAATCGACAAAATCAAAAATAGCATGATACAAGAATGGTGAACTTTCAACCCCGAACCCCCCTCCCCCCTTGAAAAATTCCTGTGTGTGCTACTGCCCCCTTGAGATATACAATGTACACACTTATATATTGCATGAGCTAAATAAAACTATTTTGTTAGTCACAAGCCTTTTTGCAACTAAAAATAAAGGAATAATAAGCATCTTTTATGAAAATCCTCTCTTTTTTGGGGAGGGTGTTAGTCCGTTGAATGAGATGTAACGGAATCGGGGTAGAATTATCAGAATCCAAGGATCGCGAATTCAGTTATTTTCCTACCAAACAGCATCGTGTAATGATGCTCATGCTCTATAAATCTGTCAAAACACAAAGTCTTATCTAGTATGTTTTGATTTGATCTTTTATTAACTCAGGCTTTGAAGCTGTGCTAAGAGTATTAGCGACGGTTCTCGTAATTTTGCAAGCAATTGACAAGGATGAATCCTGCTCTTACACATCCGTTCTACAAACCTCCCCTTCACATCAACGAGAGGACTTCGAGCTCCTTCAGATTTAACATGCAACAGCTCCTCTACACGACGAGCCTTCAGTGCTCCCAAAACACGAAACTTGACTCAGAAACGCTGGCAATGTTATCGTGACCATAACACTCGGTTATCATGCAGTGGCGTAAAGTACAACCCCGCATCGCCAGGGTGGTAGGGTTCTAGGGGGCCCAAAGCCTGACTGACACCAATTACGTAATAAACCAATTGGAGCCCAAAACCTGACTTTACAGGATGAACCTAATGTTCACCGCTACGCCACTGCTATCATGGTCACCTCTCAAGAAAGATATAATCTGGTTCAAAATTACAGCATTAACTTTATTTTGTATTAGCTCTCATGTGTTTCTTTTAATAATCTGTTAATGAATAATCAGTAAGGTATTATGTTTCTAAATTTTTTGTATACGACTAAAGATGTTTCGAAACTTTCAAAATTTTTTTTACTTTACATTCATTTTAAGCATTTTTAATATGGGTTTATAACCCATAACCCATTACCTCAACAAGTTCTTCAAAATAATTGATATTTTTCTATGAGATTTATATAAAATTTCGCCTTTTATTGTTTCTAGTGATTTACAATTTCAATCCATATCTTATAAAAATTTCTGTTTCTATTGAAACTAACAAATATTTCAGACCCATTGTTTTTGAGTTGTGTCATTTGTAGAGGCTGAAAATGTTTATAGCTTCTCAGGTATTCGTGATTTTAGAGTGTCCCCATGCTAACAAAATTTAGTTTCATTGAACAATCAAGGGGCTGATTTATTATTATTATTATTTATAAATTGCTCTCGACCACTTTTCAAACGCTTGATTTCACCGATAATACACTTAATTTTGAAAAATATGTTATTTATTTTGTTGTGTGTGTGTGTGCGTGTGTAAGAATTTGCTTTCAGATCTTTAAATTATGTTTACCCTCGCAATTTCTAAGGTTAAGAATGAATTTGCTATTGTGCTGCAATGGTTATTTTACCTAAAATTTTTATCAGTCCAGTCTAGTTACATTTCTATTTATTGCTTTGCCTTATTTGATTAATACATGTGTATATCATTTGCATCTATAAATATGTATATATAAATACTCACACACATGTATATAACGTGTATGTGTGTGCTCTTTAAATGCCAATTGATACATTCTTAAGTACATTGGTTACATTATTATTATTCTGATCTTTTCACAATAGATTGTAGAGATCAACGCGTTTGGAAAAGATATGAGACTACGATAAATAGTTAAATAAGATGGAGAAGAGAATTCGCAGAATAATAGTAAAATATTATAAACACTATTATTAAATAATTTTTCTCTTTGATTGGAACTTTAATGATGTTATTATTGCTTTTATATATTTAAAGAGTCTTACACCACAGTTTTGTTACATCTTTCTTCTTGTTATCAGGGCAGCCCGGGTTATTAGTGTAGAATAACTTTCTTCAAAAAATCTTGAATAGAAAGCTATTGTTCTAGTGTTTTGAGATCTTTGATAATTGTATAGCAGTCAAATCAAAATATTAGTAAGATAAATGTTTGCGGTTAGATGTAGAAAGTTGATTATGGGTCATAAAATTTTCATGTATGAAGCGGAAAATTCTTCGAAGAATCTTTGTGAACGTAAAGGCTAAAAAATTGAAATGTGGTGGTTTCTTAATGAAACTCCTTTTTCTGTAATTAAGGTATCCAACTACGTTCGATACCGTGATTTTAAAAAGATGCATCAATGGATAATTTTCATGATATTTAGAGTCACTTAGATTAGAAAAATGCATAAAATTGTTTTAAGGACATTTTGACAAAAAAAAATTTATTTAAATACAATACTTCGGCCAAAAATTAACTTAAAATAACATTTTTTTCAAAATGTTCTCCTTTTGTGAAAAATGCTTCTAGTATAATAATATTTTGCCTGTATATAGCTCAAACCTCTGTACAGAGGCTCAACTATGATTTTTGAAAAATTCACATTATTTTCAAAGTTATAACCATTTGAAATATATATCGGCGTTTTTTTCTTAAAATTTCTCCCCTCTGTTGTCGTAAAACATAAATAAACCCGCTTCTAAGTTACATATTTCAAAAATTCTAGTTGAGCCTCTGTAGAGAGGTCTGAGCTATATACAGGCAAAATACTATTATACTAGAAGCAATTTTCACAAATGGAGAATATTTCGAAAATGGGTCATTCTATGTTCATTTTTTGTCAAAATATTGTATTTTAATAATTTTTTATTGTAATACTATTCTTAAAACAATTTTATATACATTTTCTAATCTAAGTGACACTAAATATCATAAATTGTTATCCATTTACACGCTTTTGCAAAATCACGGTTCCGAACGTAGTCGGATACCTTAAAATGCTATTTTTTTTAAATACAGAAACAAATTTAAAAGAATTGAATATTATTAAAAACACCTTTAACGTTTCTATCTAAAAGCGGGTTTAAATAATGGAGTGACAATAAATCGTAAATGTAGTGGCGCTGATGCATAACAAATGTGACGAAGTTTTAAGTCCTCACACTTGTGTGGTGTAGAATTAGGAGAGTGGAGAGCCAGAGGTCAGATGTAGTCAATTTAAACTTTAATTTTAGATAAGTCCATCAATCATTTCATTAAAAATGTTCACTTAATGGAAACTATTTAATTGATTTAAATTTTGGGTAATATTTACTCATAAATTAGTCTTTATAAACTCTGTAGTTATATATTTACTCAAATTAAGTTATTTCTCAATTTTTACACAAACATAATTTCCGTGAACTGTTAAATTATTTTAATAGATATACAAGGGAATGAATATTAAAGTCGCATTATTCAGGGCTCATGGTTATAAACCTAACATTCTCCTAACTTCCACACCACACCAATGGGAAGGCATTTGAGCCTAGACATATTTAGCATGTATTAGCCCTTTCTGCGCGGTGGGTCTTCAGGGCTACAGGGCTCTAACTCATAACACACCAGCCACGAGTTCACTAACGACCACTAAGCTCTACCATGTTAGATACAAGCATTTATGATACAGGATACATGCTTTATGCTATTTAAAATGAGACAAAAGCATATAGTATGATTCATTTTAAATGTTAAAAAAAGAGAAATGAGACAATATACCTCATAAACAATTATGAACAAGAAGCAGGTATATTTGCCACAATAGATGTATAACGAACATCTACTATTTCTTTAAAAAAATTGAAACAGATGTTGTATTTATCATGAAATTTGCATTTTTAATTATATTAAAACTTCATAAAGAGAATCTATTTTCATAAATCCTTCATTGAAATTTTTACTCATTGTTAAATATTTATTTTCTTATATCTAAAAATGGAAATATACGGTAAAATTAAAAAAGAATTAAGTAAAAATCGTTTACATGAAATCTCTCTCTGTATCAAGAGTAGACTAATAAAATATTTTGCACTCATCAACAAGTATTTTGGAAGAAATACATTTTTTTTTCTGTTTATTTGTTTATTTATTCACAGGTTTATGAATTAGTATAAAAATATCTATTTAAAAAACAAATTACTTATTCTAAGCTAGAAGTAAATTTAAGTAATACTATTTAAATAAGTCCTTCCCTTTCGTATTAAGAAACCTTGGTTAAAATCTAAGAAAAATTTGTGTATAACAAAATCTTTAATAAAATGATATAATATCTTTTAGAGGCACACACGGGGGGA
>BMAV01000797.1:594915-608910 GCA_019973955.1 Trichonephila inaurata madagascariensis
TAAGCTGAAAGTCCAACATGCTTGCATCATACCTTAAATGCTGCCTATGTCCCTTCGATTTTTATCACACACACAATTGTAGAGAACAAAAAACAATAAAAAATAAATTATCTAATAAATAGTTATAGCATTAATTAATAAAATAAAACATTAATAACAAATACGTACTATGCACATAGGATTATAATCAATCAAAAAGATAATCAATGCTGAGGAGGGTCAGACCCATGGATCCCCCTCCCCCTTCTTGTGTGCGCTTCTGATTCCTTGAAAAAAAATATTAATTATTTATTTTTTTTTTTTACTTATTTTTCAGAATATTCATATACGTTTATTTATCATGCAGTTTTTGGGTGCAATCTATCATAAGTCTTTACGAAAGCTATATAATAATAAAAGCAAAATAACAGAACTTTTATTTAAATTGCTTATTATTTTTAAAGCTCATTTTTCCACCACGAGGAACTTAGGTTAATAAATACTTTTTAAAACATAATAAAAGGTGCTTCAAAACCATTTGTCATAGATGCAATCGCTTCCAGTTGCTTAAAATATCATTATTCTTCCAGCGGGTTGTAAATATCAAATAAAAGAAGTCAAATCCTTTACCTTTGAAAAGTATATTGTTTTTCTAATTGAAAACTTAACTTGTCAGACCGAACGTGGTCAATTCCTTTTCAACACCGTGAGGTTAGACGCGTCTTTTTCAATTGAAACAGTTTAAAATCTAACAGCAAATTACTCATTCTGACTCCACCTATTGAAAACAAGGCACATCAACATCAACTGTTCTTTCTTTTCTTTTTTTTTAAACGAACCAGTCATACGTACTTTAAGCAAACGTCAAGTTTCTAAAGGTAAGATGAAAGTTTTCCATTGAGGAGGTCAAATCCATGTCTTCTCTCGTGTTTTCGAAGAGGATTGAGAAGAAGCCCTTGTTTTGGATTGCTTTCATTTCAAGTCGATTTTTTTTTGTAGAGAATGGCTTTATTTTTTCTACCGGAAACCGTGAATCGAATAGATAATTTGTTTTAGTGTACTTTACTGCGAGGGATGTTATCTGGAGCGGTCATAGGTGTAATTGGAAACCTCAAAAAATCCATAGGAAATACGGAGCTGGAAGTAAAGTGGACGAAAACGCAGATATGGGTTTCCTTTTTTGCGCAATGACAGCTCAATTATTGGCTGATGAATGTGGTTCTTTCTTCAGCTGAATTCACGAATAACTCGAGAAATTGTTCCTGTTAAAAAGAACATTTGATTGAGTGCATATCTATACGATTTCCAGTTACATTTCATTGTCTCTGAAATAAAAATCCTCTTAAAAAGTTTATTATGTTTTTTTTTGTCCGTGACACAATGTTAAAAATATTGAAACTATATCCCCATTCATTGATTTAAATTATGTCTAAGAAATTAAATATAACTTCAAAAAGAAATAAAAATATAACACAATTTTTTTATTATATCTAGTATATCTTATTGATTTATTTTGCATTACACTCCTCGATAAATAGACTAAATAAAGGAAATCAATTATTAGCAATTTCTTTGTCTTCGAAGAGGGTTCTTTTAATAGAAACAAAACGTATCAGTGGAGCACACAAGGGGGATGTCCTAGGGGTCCGGACACCCCCCCTCCATAGTCCTTCATTTTTTTTCGATTGGTTTTAATCCTATGCATGTATTACGTAAAATGTAAGTATGTGTTTGTTATTAATAATTCATTTTATTAATTAAGGCTAATTATTTATTCAATAGTTAATTTTGTATTGTTTTTGTTCCCGAAAATCGACAAAATCAAAAGAATATATTAAGCGACGTATTGGAGCATGATACCAAAATGGTGGACTTTCGCCCCGGGGGGGGGGGCCCCTAGAAAAATTCGTGTGTGCGCTACTGAAACCTATGTATAGTTTTACCTAATTCGAGCATAAAAATCGATTAATTTTTATAATTTATTTCTTATTAAATTTTAATAAAAGATTTTTATTATAGCTATTAAATACATGAATAATTTTTATTCATATGTCTTGTACTTTTCCTGAAATAGTGTAGATATTCTTTCTCTTAATTTAACACTAATTAGTAAAAACTAAGTTTTCGAATTACGTCATAAATTAGATTCAATATACTAAATGGAGCCCTCTTTATTCAAGCTGTTACAGAAACATATCTCTTTTTTTCGAATCCTTTTATTTTGCTACATTTTGTATTTGTCAAAATGTCACACAAAAAGGATAGTAAGCGTTAAATGTAATGAAATATTTAATCATAGTATGCTGCAGAAGTTTTGAAAGGAATGGGTTTGACCTTTATCTTTTAATTGTTTGTTATGTTGTTCTCCCTTCATCAGTGATTCTTATGTTCTACAGCATTTGTGTTTCAGTATACTCATGCTGTTTTCATGCTACTCGGTGTCAGTAACTCATGCTGATTCATATTCATACTTCATGCTACTGTGTTCAGTATACTCATGCAGTACACTGCATGCAATTCTCAAGCTGTATACTCAAGCTATATACTCAAGCTGTATTCTCAAGCTGCATACTCATGCTTTGTACTCATGCTGCTTATCTATGGACTTAATCTGCCCATAAAATTATTTGAGAGGATGTCGGGATTTAATATTTAAAATTAATTTTATTCTAACCTCGTGAAGTCCTCAAAATGATTTTCTAATCAGATTGTATTGGTATGAGAAGAACGCAATTTTGAGACAAATAATAAAAAAATTTCTTCATGTTAAACTTTTCTGAAACTATCCTGGGTACCTTCTGGGTATCCTCTTCACCACTGAATGAAAGTATTGGCATTACAATATGTAATCTGATATACCCTTTATCTTGAATGACTAATTACCCTTCAAATTAACCTCTGAAGATTATCTCTTGAAACTGATTTTCGTAATATTCTTCTCTTTTAAATATTTTTTCTTCTTTTACTTCAAAAAAAAAATGCTTTTTTGATGATAAATGCTAGCAACTTTTCTCAAGTTATATTAAAAAAAAAAATTACTGTTATTTTTTTAAATACATATACATGTTCATGTTTTGAGAGCAAATGTATTCTTTTCTTTTTTTATATGGTTTTCAAATAACACGGCACAAGAAAAAGCACCATTTTTTCCTTTACAAGGTCTAACAGGATTTAGGATCACTGAATAAATCATATATTTTCTAACAAAAAAGTTAGCTCTGTTATATCGAACTATCTTGCTAGGATTCCCTCTTAAATTAACATGGGGTAATATTCTTTAAAATTTTACTCTCTTAGAATTTAACTGCCACTACCTTAATACGGAAGCGTATTACTATACAATTAGGTTCCATAGTATAAAAGTAAGTGAAAGACAGAGAGGTATCAATAAGAAAATAGATAGCTGTGTGTTTTATTTGGGAATTTAGAGATAAACAGTGGAGAGGGTTTTATTTTAAGGTACCCGACTACATTCGGAACCGTGATTTTGCAAAAACGTGTAAATGGATAATATTTATGATATTTAGTGTCACTTAGATTAGAATACATGTATAAAATTGTTTTAAGTACATTATGACAAAAAAAATTATTTAAATACAACATTTTGGCAAAAAATTAACTTAGAATAACCTTTTTTCCAAATGTTCTCCTTTTGTAAAAAATGATTCTATTGTATTAATATTTTGCCTGTATATAGCTCAGACCTCTGTACAGAGGCTCAGCTAGAATTTTTGAAATGCATAACTCGGAAGTCGGTTTATCCAAGTTTTACGAAAACAGAAGGGGGAAATTTTAAGAACATACACCGATAATTATTTCAAATGGTTGTAACTCTGAAAATAATTTGAATTTTTCAAAATTCATAGTTGAGCCTCTGTACACAGGTCTGAGCTATATACAGACAAAATATTAATACAATAGAAGCCTTTTTTACAAAAGAAGAACATTTGAAAAAAAAGGTTATTCTAAGTTAATTTTTTGCCAAAATATTGTATTTAAACAATTTTTTTTTTTCAAAATGTCCTTAAAACAATTTTATACGTGTAGTCTAATCTAAGTGACACTAAATATCATGAAAATTATCCATTTATACGCCTTTTTAAAATCACGGTTCCGAACGTAGTCGGATACCTTAAATTTCTTACCTGGTAATTTATTTCGTCAATAAACAAGAGGAAGCATAAAATATAATGGATTCTTTTTATAGCCAAAACACAGTTCTTGGGGCATCAGAGATTTTTATAATTGTAGTGATTTTTGGAAAAAATGTACTTTCTTCTAGTAACAAAATTAGCATGTATTTCATTGCAGTAATCTTTTTCTTCTCAGATAAGTGATTTGTAGGTAATTAAAAAAATATTGAGTCTGTTAAATTAAAATAAATCATATGTTGCAGAAATGCAACAGTTTGAAGTTAATAGTTAAATAGAATTAATGAATTAATATTTGAAAAAACTGTATTAACATCAAATGTCCTCCACTACATGTTTCAAAAAAATGTATTTGAACTTGAGTGGATGAATAGAAAGTATTTTATCAACGATTGAAAATTTGAACAAGAGATATGTATATATATACATATAGGGAGAATGTGAACTAATAGTAGAAACTGAAAGATAAATTATGACGTGGACACATCAACAGCAGTATTTTCAAATATTTAAAAAAAGGAAGATGTTCAAATTTTCCGTCCATATCGAGGCAGCTTGAGTGCGTCCTAGAATGGGTGAGTGAACTCGTCGTAGCAGCGCGGTGTCCACCGAAGTACAAGCAGCAGCATGCAGACGAGTACCTAAATCTGTTTGTGTAGTCACTACTTCTCCAATTTCTTGCATCAATTTCTCGGCATTGTCCCATAGGAAAAAAATAAATTCAACAGAGTGAGGTCTAGTGATCGTGACGGACATAGAATGGGATCCACGTGCCCAATAGATCTGTTTGGGTATGCCATATCCAACCAATCAAGCACGGAAGAACTGAAAAACACTGAAGTCTCATCATGCATCATCATTTACCGTATTTTTCTCGTGAACTATGGATCTTACAAGTATAGTTTTTAGGGCATTTTTTATGTACTCCAAAGAGGAATCTGGTTGTACAGTGTTTGGGCTCTATTTTTGACACACCTTGCATATATTATATTAATTGCTTCATATATTATGTTATGGCCTGTGGTGACCAAGTGATCATAGTCACGAACTCGTGGCTGCCGAATCCTGGTGTCACTGAAAGCCAGTGGTGTTGAGGAACTGATGCTGATTAAAGCAAAAGTGACTAAAATCCTCACGTTGACGGGATGAAGAAGTTTGGAGAACAGGATACCAGCCCAGGTGTTGTCCACAGCTCTTTCCCCTCAGGGGGCTCACCTTCTCCTCACAATCCCGAGGTACCCTAGTGATCTTTCCCTTTTCCCAAGGAGTTTACTATCTTTGGTAAACACGGGTGTCACTACCCCGGGGTACCCCAGTGATCCTTCTCTATTTTCGACCCTCCATCTTGTTATCCAATCTCTCCTTTTCTTCTTTTCCCGTCCAGACCACAGACCTATGAATGTTTGGCGCAGTATAACCAAAACTGGCTCTTGCGCCATAAAGCACCAAACTCATCATCATCATCCACAGGTCTTCTTCGAGGTTTAAATTTACGAAGTTCGTCGCTTGTCACTCTCATGTTGCTTTAGAGCCGAGGTTGGCATTAAGTCGATCGGGATCGACCAGTGGACTGCCAAAGCATTTTGGGTTGACCACATTCACTAAGACCTAATAATCATATGAAGGTTTAGAAATATTTTAAAAATACGGAAAAAAAAAATTCGAATCACAAGAGGAAAAAGTTCGTAACTTAGAAAATGTACTTCGCTATTTGGAGGTTATTTTACGATTAAATTCGTAAAATTTTCTTATTTCCAGGAAAAAGTTCGCTAAATAGAGAAATTCGCAAAGTAGAGGTTAGTAAAATGGAGGTCCGATGATATTGCAGACTTTCTGTTAACTCATTACACCTACGCCACTGGGTGGACCGCAGCACCTTGACAAAATTAAAAGTAGCCAGTACCCTGGAAAACTTCTGCCCACCCCTACCTTAAAGTGTGTATGTGTCAATTGTCATGATGCTTTAGAGTGCTAGTTTATGTATTACATAATTTTTATTAGGATTCTTAGATCTCCACCTAATTAATTATTGAACAATACGCTTCTACCTTATTGGATTGAATCCATCTATGTAGGCTCACTTTTTACATGTTGCTTAAAACTTCTTTATACTCTTTTTTTAAATAATGTGATTGAAATATACAATACAAAATAAACCTTATAATGGCCTTCTTTTCTAAGTAAATCATAAAGAAAAATGACTAATTTCTCCCACATATAGATGTAAATGTTTTATATTTTTAGTTAATTCGATGCCGGGTAATGCTTCCTGCTCCCCCTCACGAAAGAATCGAATGTAACTTTTGATTAGTCATTATACCCTTGCTTTATCTCTTCTGTCATTTTCTTATACCAAATAAAAGTTGACAATGAATGATCCCTCTCTTGGATGGAAATGAAAATAAATGCGCAACAGTTAAAAGTAAATAAATAAAGCGTAGGTGAATAGTAAACAAGAAATTAATCAGTCCCCAACAGAAGGCAATTTAAAAAGCAAAACGTCGCATTATCGTTGCATTAGCGTCGCAATCGAGGTCCATTATGGCATTTGAAGACTTATTTGCATAGCAGGGGTTAGTATCAGATTACATAGCCTGACTGTGTGTAAGACGGGGGTGTAGTGGCAAGGACGGTGGATGACGACGCGTAGGATTTTTGACAGAAACCTACGCTCAAGAACGCGGTCAAGGTTCGATACTGAAGGGGCATTTTGCTTTTTTGAAAGACTCATCCGTAAATTGAAGACCCGGAAGCAAAGTTTCAGTAGACATGATTGTTTTAATTTTTTTTTTCTTATCGGCACCCTTATTTAGACATTTACAAATGACTACTGATATCGTTAAAAGGATTTCGTAAGAAAAAAGTTTACTGTTGGTCCGTGTGGAACTATATGAAGTGCTGTTTTATTCCATTGACTAAGAGTTATACAGTAGCTGGATGAAAACTGGTAAAATTATTCAAAACTCTTCATGGATATTGATTATATCATTCCGATTACAATTTACAAATGTTAGAAACAGAGTACACAAGGAAGAGGTTTGAAATCATAAGAAAATAGCGTATTTTAAAGTTTTCTTAATGTCGTAAATATAAACAGAAAAAAGAAATTACATTATTATGTGTATTTTTGGTTTTGAAACACATCGAACTTTCTAATTGGTGCTAGAAAATTTATAAAAAATTTCAGGTTAGGCTTACAAATTAAAATTATGATTATAAATTGAGATGAATTTTGTAAAATTATGTTTTTAATGACGAATCTTGGGAGTTGTTGATGAAATGCATCTCTATAGGAATTTATACGATTTATATATAAGACAAGATTATAAAAACATCTAAAAGCTTTTTTATAAATTTGTGTACTGCTTCATTCAACAGCTGATATTATCTAGTATAACTTTTTTTATTTTTCACATATTTATTACTTCTATTTTAAGCAATTAACTACTTTACATTTATTGAACATCTGTGTATTCATTATATAAATGTTTTTAAACTTACACTGCAATAAAATGATAAATACGGAATAAACAGATACGAAATTGTATTATTATTGTCTTAATGTTCTTTTTAACTAAATTTCTTTGACTCATACATGAATATAAAATTCTTCCATTGACTTTAACCATGATAAATATCTTGCAACTTTCGAGTTCATCTTTTATCCTCCTACGTTTTCATTAGAATGAATTCTTGTCTTAAGCATTTGAATGCTTAGTCATCTTCCCAATACATGTTTATATTGCTTTTGTTCTATAAAATGTGTTTTTTAATACTCCCAGTCTAATAGTTTAACACTCGAAACATTGCATCTACAAATCAACAAACCCCAACCTTCTTTATCACTGTACATACAATCCATCAAATTAGCACTTCCTTGCAGTCCAACGAATTCTATTTGTACTCTTTTTTTATGAGAGCTTCACTTTTGATTAATTAGTGCGCTCTCTGCGCAGCCGGATGTCGAACCCTATTTGCGCAATGGCTTTTATAAAGCCAGTCGAGACTCATCCAACTACGATCCCACTCGCGTAAGAGCAGGCCCTTTTGTTTCTCGCCTTTGCATTTTCTCGATCTCATTTGCATTTGACTCTTTTGCTCCACTGAGGCAGAAAAAAGAACAAAAATGCGATGATGAATCACTGACTCGACCTCAAACTCGAAGGAGACATCGAGAAAGAGAGGTCATACGAAAATTGGAACCCCAAATTGAATCCTTAAGAGCACTCACTCGAGTTATACACCATTCGCAGAATATTGAGGATTCACCACGCTTTCACTCGACAGATTGTTCGAAATTGAAAGTTCGGTGTCTGGAATTTGAATTTATGGATGTTACACCCGCGACTATTGCTGCAGTCTCATCTTTGTATTGGAGTGAAACAAAAGATTTTGAGTCGAAAACACTTGATGAAAACGCCCACGCTACCGAATTCCTTAGCGCCATGTGGTCAATAGGTCTTGTCCCGATTTTCCATGCACGGATATGGTATTGTTTAATACATCCATTTATTTTTATACAACTTCACACCTTCGGTAATAAAAAACTTGGCCGGTAAGCGAAAATGCTAAGCAATTATAAGCAAAAATCTTGTTCTGGCATTAGGTCACATGAACAAGGACATTTGTTCGTTTTAAGACCTATATACACTACCCTTTGTGCAACTTTGTATTTGAAAAAAGAAAAAAGAGATAGAAGGAGAGAGAGAATAAGAAATATATGTGTTTCTGCTGTTATTTGTACCACATTGCTTGTTACATACAACTTTGCCATCAATTAAGGTTAATGAATGAAAATATATATGAAGGTTAATGCTATCTTTAAATAGCATTAACAATTGTAGGCTGTGTCTTTTTTACAGTTCCGTCTCTTGCCATTTATTTATATCTGATAATGCGCGTTATTTATTTGACAAAAGGCTAAATTTATTATTAGCTCAGATTTTAAATTTAGCATGGCAAATTCTCAAAACTTGTTACTTTGATAATTGTTGACGATCGAGGTAATCACTTCTATTGGCAATCTTTTTAAAAAGTGTTTTATTTTAGTATTTTATTCCACTGCAAGTTGTCTTTAAATAAAAATTTACATTCTCTTACTAATCCACTCCAACGCGTATTTACTTCGTTCTTAGCAGTCGCTTCAAGGCTTAAACACACTGATCAAGATAGATGATTTTCGGCTGAAAGTATTATTTGCCTATTGTTGTTTGCGCATTGAAGGAATTTTTTCTTAAATCTGGCATTGAACTTATATTAACCTACGCACTTTCCTTTCAACATACTTTTCTACGAGAAAAAGCAAAAATTTCGAATGTTTTTTTTTTCGGAAGACATTCTATGTTCTTAAATTTCTTCTTATAACCATTGCACATTAAGTATTAGATATCTTACAATAATTAAGCATTAAATTCTGGGAAAACAAATAATATACCTTTTCATACCAAACGTAAAATGCCAGGTACATAACATTATATAACTATTTGTACGATAATCTTATATATATATTAACAATTTGAAAATTTATTAAAATAAATTTAGTTTTTATTTCTGTATAACAGTACAATGATCTATAATTTTTATAAGACGCAAAAAAAAATAATAAAATTTTGAAAATGCGTTTATGTTGATTAAAAATTTTAAAAAATCAAAAATGAGCAAAGTTTTATGAAATAAATGATTAAAAAAATTATAATAAAACATTAAAAAAAATGATTAGTTGACTTATTTCAGTTTCTTCAAAAATATCATCACATAAATCGAAAAACTATTATCCATGAAATAAATATATAATTTATAATATAACTAAGGGATAAAATCGGAAAAATTTGCCTTTATACAGAATAAAAAAATAACAACCTGTGTCCTCTTTAATTACTGAATGAAACAGGCAATTAAAGATTTACTAACTTAATCGAAACAGACATTTCAATTTATTTCACTCAGTAAAAAAAAAAAAAAAAAAAAAAAGACTGTAGCTGTGGAAATCTTCAACCTATATTCATAACGTTAAATACCTTGTAATGTCCGTGCAGAAGTTCACTGTAATAAAATGGATTATGATAAATTACGTGTACTATGAAAATTTTTACACTGGACCTCCTCAGAGCATTAAGATGGATGATATCTTTATTGCTGTAAGATCAACGCTTAAATATGATTATTTTTACCTCATATTAAAATCGTATCTAATTCTATATATGACAACCCATAGAGTTTCTAGAATTATTTCACTGTGTGTGGTGGGCTTAGAGGCAGGGAAAGGTCGTTATAAATTGCTTTCTCTCTGTAAGGTCAAGGATTTTAAGATAATTATTGCTGCAATGACCTTAACTGATCTTCCAAAGTTTCGTACCTATAGGTGTAATATATAAAATGCATTTATAAGACTTTTTGCCATGTTTCGAACATTTCAATGAAGAAATCCAGAATTTATATGAAAATTATAGTCAATTATGATTAGAGTAAACGATCAAAATATGTGTTTGAGCCTTGCAAATTGTATTTTATTTTGTGAAAATAAAACAAATGAATAATCTTCAAGATTCTTGATGCAATAATTAAATTTTTAATTGATACATCTAACTATCATATGCGTAAATTACAGTGTTATTTGTAAAAAGCTAAATGCATAAATTCAGATACCTGTATATACAAAAAGTAATATTTTATATATTAATACGTTATATTGTAAGAAACCGCATTTATTAAGGTATCCGGCAACGTTCGGAGCCATGATTTTGAAAATGTGTAAAAGTGAATAAATTTTTAATATAAATATTTAGTGTTACCTAAATTAGAATGAACATATAAAATTTTGTCTTCAGAATATTACTACAGTAAAAAATTACTTAAATGCAATTTTTTGGCAAAGAATGTTATTTTCAAAACATTCTTCTTTTTATGGAAAAAGCTTTGATAATAATAATAATATTCTGCTTATATATAGATACGATTTCTCTACAGAGCCTGAACTAGGATTTTTGAAAAATTCACACATTATTTTCAGAGCTACAATCAGTTGAAGAAATAACCGATGTTTTTTTCTTTTTTTTTTTTCTTTAGTTAAAATTTTTCGATTCTGATATATTAAAATGTGAATAAATCCTCTTCTAAATAATAAATACATTTAAAAAAATCCCAGTTAAAGTTCTATATAGAAGTCTTAGCAATATGTAGACAAAATATTATTGTTACTGAAGAATTTTACACAAAAGGAGAATGTTTGGAAAATATGTCATACTTTCTTCACTTTTTGCCAAAAAATTGCATTCAAATAATTCTTTCTTGTAATAATATTCTTAAAGCAATTTTACATGTATATTCTAATTTAGGTGTTACTAAATATCTAAAAGATTATTCATTTATACGCTATTTCAAAACCAAGTTCCAAATGTCATCGAATAAACTTAATTGAATTGATTTTTCTGTTATTTGAATGTACTATGTATCCAACTACAAGACGCTATAGTTTAAAAAAAATTAGAATAATAAGCTTTTTAAACCCTGTACCAAAGGTCTAGATTTTGAACACTTTCTATTGGACTTTAAGTCATTAAAAATGAAATGTGTGATGTTCTTTGTAATATTCATGAAACTTCATCTGGGGCTCCTAGGCCCGCTGTTTTTTTTTTTTTTTCAGTGAAAGTTCTTGATAATTTTTTCCAAACTATTTTCCTGTGGCATGGCTGTCAGTGCTTTGTTATACATTTATTTTACAGATAAATTTTACGTAGAGAATTTCAAAGCACAGGGAAATCAAAACAAAATCATCGTAAATAGTAATTAATTTAATTACATTGATTTCAGTCATACATATTAGTATATATATATATACAGTTTCCTAATTGCAAGTGCTTCAAAATATAAATTTTTAACTGCAATTTAATTCCTTTTGAACTTGATATGTTTAGAACACATTTCGCACTCACTTAATTTTTTTTTAAAGTCACTGAAAAAAATATTATAAAACTAAAAGCTTTTGATTCTTCATGTCACGCTGTTGTGACATGCTATAAAAAATTTTCCCTGAGGCTGTGGATTGGTTATTACCATTGCAATCAAAGGACACTTCCAAGGAACTGGTATCACCTTTTAGTGGGGCACCATATAGGTGGATACCAATTGTTGCCACAATGTAATTTTGACTCCCAGTTTACTCCCCATAGGAAGGCACCAGAAGGCAACCATCGTACAATTTCTGTTGAGGAGAAATTGTACGAGGGTTTTAAGGGGTGTTGGAAAGCTAAAATCATATTTTTTTTAACAATTTGATATTTTTACATTTTCAAATTGTATAGATATTAACCTTTCTAAAAATACCTTACTTTAACCTCTAGGGTAATAGAAGCCCTCTAGGGTAATCTAGAAGCTCTTAAAACCTATTTTTAAATAATCGTTGAAAATTGGCCAGCCGATTTGAACAACGAAAATTGTAAGCAAAGTACTTCGTTTTTGCTTAAAAGTTGAACATCTGATGTAAACCAAAACATGTATCTTATTGTAAATTGAGCCTTTTATTTTTTTTTTATTTCCAAGTCAATTAGAAGCCTCACTGTAAACATTAAAATCGATTTATCTCAAAATGTAAATTTGATGTTCGATGTACCTTTTCTGAGAAACGACTGTTCACAGGTATGTAAATTTTTTGTGATATATTTATAATGATGGCTAACATATACTGAAATAAATTTTTTGCAAAAAACTCAAAAAATTTACATTTTACATTTTTTTAATTGAAAAATAGGTAAAATTTCACAATGTTTGATAAAATATTTCATAAATTATTAAAACATTCAAAATTAGCTAAAGGCTCATTTTAGTATAATCAGAAAGGTGTACTTTAATTGTATTAAAAATTTCAAGCATTTGCATGTAACAGATTTTGAAAAAGGTACATCGAAAACAGCCAATTTAACATTGTCAGTATGTATAAAGAGAGAGGTTTCCAGCTCCCCTTAATTTTTCTGAGGCTTTCCGTGACAAACCGGCACTCAAGGAATCTTTAACATACCGCATGATCATACGAAATGGATGCTGAGTATTTTTTTCCACCATGAAAATAAACCGATTTGAGCTTGTGTCGAACCCGCAACCTTAGGCATATAATGCCAACGACAAACCAACTACAGCCCCCATCTGGCACATGTTAAAAAATAAGCCAATTAAAAACTTTTTATTATTTTCCGCTTAAGGATACAACTACCCTAAAATCATGATTTTTTTCAAAAACTGACAAATTTATTTTTATGATTTTATTTTATAGGCCATCTTATTAGTTTAACAAAAATACCAAGTTTTTTATTTGCCATTCACTAGAACAAAAACTGCAAGTGCTGTACTGAAAGCAGTTGCCATAATTTAACACAAAATGTCAAATTTTAAAATGCGTTTTACTCGAAATGTGTTTTTTTGGAAAAGCTCAAACGGGATCAAGTAATAAAGGATACGGGATAATTTTTTAAAATAAATTGCTGAACTTTTCTGTGTACGTTCTGTATAATTGTAGAAGTGTTTTGATCTTCAGATTTATCAATCACTGTTTCATTTCAAAATTTACAGTCCTTTGTGTGAATATAATCACTGTTTTTTAAGCTATTTCATATAATCCCTAAGATAAAGTGTGCTCTAGTTTTTGTAAAAATTAAAATAATATCTCTTATCCTGAAGGTAATTTCAAACATGAATAACAAAGTAATACATCAAAATTGAAAAATTGAGAATTTGTTCTAAAATTTTTTTGTACAGAGCGGGCCCCGTTTATGTAATTTTTTGTACATTTTTATCCATTTTTTCCCATTTTAATAGTAATTAATTTTTTTTTTCTGTTTTCAATTTTAGGATGTTTTCCTTAAAATATACTAAA